>JAQIXO010000131.1:0-35358 GCA_034700305.1 Protaphorura armata
GAATGACCTTTGATGACCTCGTGAGGGTTGGAATTTCACTTTGACAAAAAACTTTTTTCGGATTCATCATTTGGGTGACCAAAGGTACCCAGAAAGTATGGTCTGGTTATTGGGTGCTCTTATCATCCAAATAGTTTACCTTGTGAGTAAAACGCACACGCGTGTGTATTTGTAATAATTGCAAACTTTCACGTTTTTAGAAGTTTATGTGTATGTGTGTGTCCTAAGTCTGTCACGCAACAAATTGCGACAATTTTAGTAGGTACCAAAAATGGAAATGTACGGGTAACTGAATTTTTTGTGTCCTCTCGTTATACTGTAGAGATTGTAGACCCAATAAATTTGTAAGGTATTTTTAAAAAAATTTCACCACGTTGAATATCGGAGTCCACATCCGTGCTACAAGAATAATGCTCCGGATAAAACACACCAAAAATATTATGTAGCAAAAGGAATTCTTCCTAACAATCCATGCACACTTGGCTACTTGCTGAGTAATCCGTTTGTGTGTACATACCAGGACTGGGAGCTTACAAATGACGTCAATTCTAGCATGGAGTACGTAGAGGCATTTAGATTTAGGTTGAGTCAATAACAAATTCAAATTATGTTTCCACATACATTTTTCCTGAGCATGAAAGGCTTTAATGAAATTTTGCATATATATAAGTTGAGGTTTTTTTCCATGGTCCTAATTTCATTAAAAAAATATACGTAAAGCTACCTGAAACTTTCTATACATATTTGAAGTCAGCATTTAATGTCGTTCATGGTACCACTTTCAAATCACGCACGCTTTAATATCTTTTATTATTTATGCTCATGGAAATGGTTTATAAACTGAACACAGAAAGTACAACATTAAGGCATCTACATACGAAATATTGGACATGCCATCATAGCGAGTCTCTCCTCCATATTTTACTAGCCACACATGCAATATGGATGGTAAATACCTTATGTTAGTAAAAGTGGCAATAGGGTACAGTAACAGTAACAGTAAAAAAATAGAATAAAATTAAACAAACTATCCACAGCACAGCACAACAAATGTACACAGTGCTCTACCCGTGTAGGATTACAGGGATAGCGCTGTTTGTGAATACTAGAGGTCATGACGCTGACGCAAACATTTAGAGATGATAAGTATTGAAGCGCTGACATGGAAACTATATACCTACTTTTCATGTTACTCGTGAATTAAAAGTGTACAGAGCGAACCAGAGAACACGGTTAGGCTTTGACATTGACGATTTCCAGGCAAACCCCAAGGTGAATTAGTAATGACATTTAATGCATATGTTACGAATATCTAGTTTGATTATTGAAAATATTTTATGCAACCTTAAAATATCTAAATTTGCTGCACCACTCAATATACTATTTATTAGAGTATTAGACAGTAGTTCACACAGAGTTTAATATGAGAAAAGAAGGCAGAGTCGCAATATATTTGTTAATTTGTTATAAGACAGAACAGAACATAGGACAGAAATTACAGAGATAAGTCAAACATGTTTCTGTAGGATATCCGCGATATTATAGGTATCATTCTAATTGAATATCGCATGCTTTTACGCTACAGTTTGTCTATTATCGATACAAACATGAAATCGTGCAGAATACAATACATTAGTTTATGTATTGTGTGTGTCAATAGTCAAAAGTAAATCAACAGTCTTCAGGATGATCAAATGAATGAGTTCCATGATCAAAGACCCATGCAGATTGGCAAATGGACCAACGGAAATTCTTAAAGGACGAAGAGATTGCCGCACTTTAGAAAGCACCTCCTTTCTTGAGTGACAGTGAAGTTTGAGGTTTCGTAAATACTTAATCGCGTATACAGTAAACAAAGATGGAATGACGACATAACAGTACAAGTAGATTCCAATAATGCATTGCATCATAAAAATAATGATTTGCATGAAGAATGGCATTGGAATTTTGATTAAGACCGAAAGACTTAACACGAGAAAACCGATGAACCATGTTAGAGCGAATGGGTACAAATCATGAAGTACACTTCTGTCCACAAGACTAATTATGACAACACCCACGGAATACAATCGAGGGGAAAGATGAGGCTCATTTACCTCTGGAATCGCCCAAGTATTTATATTATCTGTAGTGCTGTAAAAGAAATAAACAAAATACTTTGAAAAATGTATTAATTAGATTTCAATTTAAGACCTCATTGCAATGTTCACCTCAGTGCATGAACCAACTCCGTTCCAAGAAGTGAAACTGTGACGATGAGAACTGAATGAAACAAGAAGGACACAAAGAGACATAAACTAAACATAAATTGTGTAATGACCATGAGCGCAATCTGAACTGCAGTTTGTAAGTCAAGTCTCGGTTCCAAGATGCAAATACTTTTGAATACAACCAATGGACTACAAATTGGCAAATTCGGTGGTGACATGAACCGGCGGAGGATAAACAAATTTGTATCAAGTAAACAAAGAACAGGAGAAATAGCGACTACAATCAGGAATGCTGCGATGCACAACTTCAATGCGACTACTGCCTTGCTATTAACGGGAGGGATATCCTTTCTGCCATAACGTTCTGTAATTGTAAAATAATAATTGCTCGAATTAATAAAATTACTAAATTACTTGTGATGCTCTAAAATTAGCTGTGCAGAAATGAATCAACGTTTTACGTGTATGTGCGCACATCGCTCCGTACCTGCAATAATTTTGAACGTAACCCGTTGAGTATTAAGCAATCGCAAATTATCGTCCAACTTTACGAAAAAGTGTAAATCAAAACCAATTGAGAGGAAGCACACACTCCCCACGACAATTTGAAAAGTATCTTCGAATCGAGAAATGTTGAGATCTTTCCAGCCCGTGATGACATCAAAAACCAAAACACATTTCAACGTACACAATAAAGATGATATGATCAGGCACCGAATTCTGTCTATTAAATGTACAGGTAACTGAAATCTCTGGGTACTCTTGTCATACAGGAGAGATGGTAGACCCAATAAATAAGGTACTTTCAAAATTCTTTCACCAAGTCGAAAAGCCGAGTCGACATCCATGCTTCCAAAATAATGCTCTGGATAAAACACACCAATATATTAATACAATGAGCGGATAGTGTACTTGTAACAAATGATGGAAACTTGTCAAGCTCTTAGAAATATATTTGTCTGTAAATCCAAGGACTGGCAGGGAACAAATGGCGACAATCTCAATACCAAAAAAAAGTTTGAGCCAAACAGGCACATTCACTAGCAAAATTCGCATTTTTAAAAATTCATATGTAGATTGAGCAGGAAGTCGATGTTATCTTGCACGCACGGCTTTTATGACATTTCACAACATACAAGGTATATTTATGGCATGTAATCGAGTATACCCAAAACTGCCAAAAAACACTATACTTTGGGGGTGGTCTCTCCATGAATCGATCGAATTTTCTGTTGAAATCATAATTGCACCCTTCGAAGGCACAAAAATGCAATCCCTGAATATGTTTTCACTAATATTGACTTATGCTTGGAGGTAAGGGCCTAAGAGTTGGAGCTCAGGAAAATTCCATTGAAAATTAATAATTTTGTGCAATGTTACATAATATGCATTTCTCTAACCGAGAATTAATACCAGGGCTTTTCGGGCTGGTATTTTGATTGGGAAAACAGTACATTATAAAATATCATTATAATGTTCCGTATCAAAAAATATTCATACATTCATACACACCATAGGTTTTCCTTGTGAGTAAGCCCGAAAACCAGAAAAATGTCGGGTCTAGCTCCTGGTATACACGCAATTACTTGACTCTTCCTTGTGCGTTAAACATGCGAAGTTTCATTAGCGTATTTCCGCTCACAATTAATTCAGTTAACGATTGTTTCGCTATGTATACTTCTATTGTATGCGTGTTCCAGGTCGACATAATACAAGTGGCCTCAGTTGATGTATCGCTCCAACATGAGAATCTCTATTATTTACGTAAATGGATCGACGGTTTATAAAAGAAATACTTCATTTGCGTGCGACATGTCAATGACAAATAAATAAATATAAATATGCGACAAATACCGTAACCTTGTAGGGGAAAGAGGTACAGAAACCTCTAGTCGCAGATTTTCCTCACACTCTCTTACTGATGGAACGCCGAAAATCTAAATTCCTAACTGTAGTGTAATTTCCCAAATCGAGACAACACAAATGAATGTGACACGGCCCCCAGAGTTATTGTGTACGTAAGAATAGGGAAGGATTTATGCTGTCGTTTTTAATGGAAAAATCGGTAGTCATTTTCGAGACAAATTGTGTTTATTTTCTCGAGATTTCCATACAAAATTAGTCCCTGCCTGTAAGAGGAGTTTGATTTAGGGTGATTTAATTTATGAGTTTTAACATGGAACAGTACAGTTGCTATAGTGCTTTTAGAATGAGTAGTAGTAGAGATACCCATATTGGGTTTAATGTCATTCCCCTGATCTTGATTGAGGGAATGAGAATATAGTTCTTCTGAATGTAAAACTCTTCCCTGAATTTCTTATGGAAATGTTTCGGTTCAATTTTATTGCGGATTCTACAGAATGTTGTGTTGTGGATTATCAATTATATGGTTTGTTATGACGGATTTGATGTTACGATTTCTCACATCACATTGATGTTTCGATAGACGTACGTCCACACTTTGCGTTGGGTTTCATCAATGCACTTCGACCTGGTTTGAGTCTATCTGATCTTGGGGTACCCAGAATTTTTCACCCCCGTGACCTCTTATTTAATATTTTGGAATACAAATTGAGTTGTCCATTACTCGGAATCGCAGGGGCTTTCCAATGAGCCTTATCTGGAGTAAATCAGTCAAGGCGTTCCACCACTACGATCAATTAAATTGGGCAGACACTTATGGCCCACCCTGTGTATATGTGGTCGGATCGATTGAGGTGTTATTGGTCATGAATATAATTCAAATTCAATAGTAAATTCTGGTACCTATAACCCATTTATTACCTATCTACCGCACGCGCACCGTACTGTAATTTTTGAATTCAAAATGTAGCGGCTCAAAATAGATTTTAGTGACGCATCTGCTTAATTCTAAAAAAAATTGTCCAATGCTACTATGCTTCTTGGTAAAGGAAATAGAATACGGAAGATGATAAAGGATACGATGCAAAATTGTGAAAGCTGTACATAAATCTTAGATACCCTGAGAAGTGAACCCAAGATTTGTTTAGTTTTGATATTTTTTCTATAGGGTCCTTAGATAAAATTCAGTTTTGGTTCATAAGTCCATACCGTATGCATGTTTCCTAAACAAATTGTTAACCGGGACGCCAGAAAATGGAAAGAAGTGGAGCAAACGTATATTCACGACCCGCCGCAGCATTCAGTGAAATGAAATAGATAGAAGATACAAAAATACCTATAGATATAGAATATTTTAGAACCCAGCGCCAAATGTATTACTGTTGGTTCCACACATGAATTGTTCTTCCAGTAATTTTCAAGCTTATTCAATTGGACACGGTGCAGGCCATCGATCTAATTGTTAAAAATGACAGGTTGAATAATAGAATCCATTCGTTCAATAAATAAACCACCATCTTCATTCTCAAATTTTAATTTGACACCAACATCGTGATTCATAATACTTTTTTCCATCGGTAAATTTTTGGAGAGAAACAGTCTAATGAGACAAGAAGGCAGAATCGCAATCTCGCAACATATTTGTTATAAAATCCGGATTTAGGGAACACAGGATACTCAGGAATGGTGCGTGATGCGTTCGTACGCTTTCGACTGTAAATTAAAACAACTTGTACCACATATTGATATGATATGCTATATAGTGTTTATTATCTTAAGAAGAATTCAATATTACAAACTTGATGTTGAACAGAAATGATACAAAATTACTGTATAGTATATCAATGATTGTGAATTTTTTGAAGTATCCTTCTAACGTTGAAATTCCAGCTTGAATAGAGTGCGCTTTTATACTACGGTGTCTACTATCGCTACAAACATTGAATCCTACAAAGTACAATACACAATTTACGTGTTGTGTGTGTCAATAGTTAAAAGTAAATCAACTGTTTTGAGGATAATCAAATGAATGAGTTCCATGATCAAAGACCCATGCAGATTGGCAAAAGGACCAACGGATATTCTTAACGGTCGAAGGGATTGATGTACTTTTGAAAGATATTGGTTTTTTGAGTAACAACAGAGTTTAAGGTTACGTAAATACCTAATCGCATATACAGTAAACAAAGATGGAATGACAACGTAACAGTACAAGTAGATTCCAATAACACATTGAACTGAAAATATAAGCATTTGCATGAAGAATGGCATTGGAATTTTGATGATGACTGAAAGACTAAACACAAGGTAACCGATGAACCATGCTAGAACGAATGGGTACAAATCATGAAGTACACTTCTATCCACAAGATTAATTATAATAGCACCGCACGAATATAATCGTGGGGAAAGAGAAGGCTTCAGTATATCCGGAATCGCCCAAGTGCTCTTATCATCATCTGCAGTACTGTAAAATACAAATAAGTTTTAAATCATGGAGCATTGATTGGTTCTAAATTAAAACCTCGTTGCAATGTTTACCTGAATGCATAAGCCAACTCCGTTCCAAGAAGCGCAACTGTGACGATGAGAACTGAATGAAACCAGAAGGACGCAAAGAGACATAAAGTAAACATAAATTGTGTAATAACCACGAATGCAATCTGAACTGCAGTTTGTAGATTAAGCCTGGGTTCCACGATGCAAATACTTTTGAATACTACGAATGGGCTACAAACTGGCAAATTCGGTGGTGTCATGAACCGGCGGAGAATAAACTGATTTGTATCAAGTAAACAAAGGACAGGAGAGATAGCGACTACGATAAGGAATGCTGCGATGCACAACTGCAATGCGATTACTGCCTTGCTACTAACGGGAGGGATATCTTTTCTGCCATAACGTTCTGTAATGGTAAGATTGAAACATAAATATAGTTTAGTATAATAATAATGGAACGTTTTTACACATTTGAAAAATCCATATCTGCAATAATTTTGAACGTAACCCGTTGAGTATTAAGCAATCGCAAATTATCGTCCAACTTTATGACAAAGTGTAAATCAAATCCAATTGAGAGGAAGCACAAGCTTCCTATGACAATTTGAAAAGTATCTTCGAATCGAGAAATCTTGAGATCTTTCCAGCCTCTGATGACATCAAAAACCAACACACATTTCAACGTACACAATAAGGTTGATATGATCAGGCACCTAATTCTGTCTATTAAATGTACAGGTAACTGAAATCTCTGGGTACTCTTGTCATAGAGGAGAGATGGTAGACCCAATAAGTAAGGCACTTTCAAAATTCTTTCACCAAGTCGGAAAGCCGAGTTGACATCCATGCTACGATAATAATCCTCCGGATAAGACGCACCAATATAATGCAAATAACCGATGTATTTTTTGATGCAGAATTTTGACGTTCTCAGAAATTTATTTGCGTTTAAATTCGAAGACTGGCAGGTAACGAATGGCGAAAGTTTCAGTACCAAAAATACATTTGAGCCACCCATCCAGGCACACTCACTAACAAATTCATTGGCATTTGGATTCTTTTGCATAGCATAGGTATTTTGAGGAGGGCATCGATGTTTTCTTAGGCACAGACTACTAAAATGAAATTTACAAGGGAAAGCCATAACAAGTGTACCAGCAAGTAAACCACCAAAGAAAATGTACCTTGGGCGTGGATGCTGCACTAATGTTTCTAATGGAGCATTATTACTTTAATAAAAATATTTACCAACTCTGACTTTACTGGGCAATGGGAATGTCTATGTCGTGACTTAAGTGTGCATAATTGTGATATGAACACAACATTGGTTTTTCGTGCGAGTATGCCCGAGGACCAGAGAATACAGTATATGGTCTGGAATCTGGCTCCTGGTATACATTCAGTGATACTTCCTTGTGAATTTCATATGCCAAGTTTCATTAGAGTATTTCCACGCTTACCCAATTCAGCTGACAATTGATTCGCTATACTTTTATTCTATGCATATTTCAATTCGACCTAATGAAAGTGGCCTCAGTTGACGTATCACTCCAACACGAGAATTTCTTTTATTATTTACATAAATTGATTGACGGTTTAGGCATGCTCAAGCGAAGCAAATGCCAATAGTCTGGCATACAGAAATCAATCCTACAAAAATTAGGTACTAGTTGGACATAGTTAAGTGACACTTATATTTAATTGTACTCTACCGCACATATTATATCATTTGTATTGCTGACGCTGATTATTAGTGGATACGTCTACCAAACATCAAAAGCAGAGGATGTCGACAGGTCAAAATTTTAGAGGTCTAGTTAATAGAGAGTGATGGATGTCGTAGTCGTCTTTTTAATATGAGACTACGGAGCTGCACAAATGTATTCATAATACAAACCTGCATTGCATCAAATTTATATGTTATTATATCCTTGATTACTTTCCAGCAGTCAAAGACTCCATAACAGATGCAGAGTGAAACACATAATAAGAACAAATAAAAGACTGCAGTAATATTCGAATTAAATCCTAATGGTATCACTAGTGGCTCTTTACCAAAAGAATCGTTCGATTCACTTTGAATTTTTTTCAGTTCGGCAAGAACCAATACATCGCTCCACTTATAAAAAATTCCAGCTTCGATAATGGACCTCATTCGTACACTGAATAAGCCTGCGTCTTCATTATCAAATTTTAATTTAACACCAATATCATGGTGTAGAATATTTTCCTTGCCCTGGTAAATAAGTCGACGATTTTTATTCTTATACTTCCCAAGAGTAATTGTGTACCTGTCCAGGTCTTCTTGTGTGGCAAGTAGTGCTGTCTTGTTGCATTGTAGCAGAGCAGGTGTTGTGGTATTTGACAATATTTCTGGTGGACTAAGTTGTTCCAGTATTCTCTTGTAAAAGTTTCTATTCTCTGGGATATTTTTACTACTGTTTCTTAGTATAAGATCTTGGGAAATCAACATCTTTGAGATCCAGGTATAACTCAGTATTCGATACATAGCTCGGAGCTTGGCCTCATCATAAGTTAAATTTCTTTCAAAAAGGGGTGGATCATTTTTCCGTAGCTCAGATTCCGTGTACCAGTTTATTGAATCAATTTGGTACGAGCTGAAAGGTGTAAAAATGGTATAGTTTAACGACGTCAATTCATAGAAATTTTCCAACTTCGATATTGGTCTCGGTGCAGTTAAACCTGTCGTTACGATTCCTTTGTATGCATTTGTTAACACAACAAAAACCAGTATTGTTGGGGAAATAGTAGAAAGTAAGTAGAGCTGCTTGCGTTCTAAAATTCTATTCAATTCAATGCCTTGCTCAAACATAATAGAAAATAGCATGAAACCCGCAGAACGTTTTGTACCACGAATATACCAAAACACGTTTAGAACAATAGTGACAGTCGCCATGCCAACACAGAATGTGATCCACAAAGCGGGTTGAAATGGTTGGACATATCCGTAGAATGATAAACTGGCTGTTTGACCATCACAAGTTATGAAACTGTACGACATGGATTTAGTACTGAAATATATCTTATCGAGTGGTACAGTGTACATGGAACGAGTATCTTGTGTTGCATCTAATTCAACAGAGTGTGGAACAAATTTTGAAGAGTCTTGCGCGCAATCCGAGTAGATTGTAGAATTTATCATTCCACCGAAAAGTATGGACACTGGGAGAAACCCTCGGATTGAGCTCTTCTTATCCCAAACCGCTTTATCACTGAAGTAAGCCGTCGATTGTGGGTTCCGTGCCAAACATCCCTCCTCACCACTTCCTATAAGTTCTGTCCTAAACCCACCACAGTGGTCGATGACATTACTCCGGTGCATCGCATGCAATTGTGTTAAAGTTAAAATTGCCGACATGTTGAATGAAATCGTCATTGGGGGATTCACAGTTCCACTCCCTCTGCAATAAACACCGATGGACTCATTCTCAGCCATTACACCGTCACTGTCACTGAAATGAATGTACAGCATAGGGTATGGGAGGTTGCTGTACTGATAGCTCAAACTTAACTGCAATGTCTTTATGTTGGACCTATTAATTCTCTCCAAGATAAAGTTGATGTAGAATTGCCATTGATATTGAAAGCCATTGTACATAAAATCAGGATAATTATGACGATACAACATTGTCGCGGACAGATATGTTATCATACTTAGATCGGAAAGGCTTAATGCGTCAAACACTTGTGGCGGAACTATGAAAAATTGGGAAACACAGTAGTATCGTCCATGTATTAGCTTTCTAACATTGTTTCTATTAAAAGCTTTGTTGCGTAAGTACAATATGTCCGTGCTCTTGATATCATTCAGGGAGGTAAAAATGACAGGAGACAAAATTTGTTGGACTTCAAATTCTTGTGAGCTGAAGAAAATGACTTCATTCAGACAAGTTTCAAATACTTGGGTGTATTTGCTCAAGTCGAACTGGTGAAACTGGGGTGACGGAATGACAAATGCTTTGAGTGGATTGAACGCATTGAAAATAAAAGAAATTATACAAATGCTACTAATAGGTGTCATTTCGTCGTAGAAATTATGTGTATGAGTATATTGAGTATGAACTTAGGAGAGTTCCAGAGGTGTTGGATGTTTTTATGTGATCACGCCAATGACGCTGAAACTTATGACAAACTTGATTTGAAACAGTACAGAGTGTACCATTAGCATCAGCAACTCACTATATTTTAGTTTTATTCCTGTTCAGAATGCTATCTGTCTCTAAGGCTTCCCTTCGATTCTCTAGAGACAATGTTGCTCGATTTTAAGATTGGATTTCATGTAAAAGTAACCTTCAAACCATTGCCTTCGAGCAGGTAATAAGTGTATTCGAAATACTCATACGTTCATTCCATGTGGCACGTCAGGCTCATGGGAAATTTCTGCGGTAAAGTAAGACCTTGGATGTTTTAGCCAGGGATTTGGTCACCTTTTAATAATTGTCCCAGGTTCGAAGCTTCGTAGCTCCACGATATAGCTGTGTTATTCGAGTAAGTGTAGTTAATCTAAACTATCGATTCGGTCCCCCTAGAGAAACGTCGTGGCAAACTCGATGTTACGGTTCAGACTCTTTGTTGGAAAGGTCTGACATTCGTTTATACTCATACACATTAGAACTTATAAGGGCTCAGAATTCGGAGTATGGTATTAAATACGTGTACCAATTATGACTTAAAAATAGTCGTATAAAAATTGACTCTTGACATGGGTTATCATGTTAAGTATAAAATAAATGGAAATATTACTTCAAAACAAAAATGATATCTAAATTTTTTCAAATTTTAATTGAGGATTTATTGGACTCCTTTAATTATTATTTTCTCATTAAATATGTTAAGCAACTATTTTATTAAACATAATTGAATAAACTAAATATTTTAGAATTAGATTGTCAGAACATATAAATAAATTGCTCACTGGAAGTGTAAAAACGTTTCACTTTGCGAAAAACTCCATAGCTTTCAAGACTTACTTTACTTGTTAGCAATTTTAGCATTGAATACGTTCAAAAAACTTGCCCATTGTAAGGCTCGTTCCTTTTTGCTAATGTCAATTGAATCTGTACTAATGTCCATGGGTTCACTGATCGTCTTGGAAGTATTACTAGACCGTATTGTTGGCTCATCATTTTCGGTGTTTGTGCACTTTTTGTACATTAGTCCAACGTCCAATGTATCATGGTCCAATGTACTCACAACTTTTCCACAGATTTTCTGTTTCTCAGGAATATCAATTTGACATTGTGACTTTGAATGTTTTTCAAGGCAAGAGGAACTAATGAATCGTTGATTGCACTTTTTACACTCGTACTCATACGATCTCTTCCGAATGTGTGATATCTCATGAGTTTTGAGATTCGATAATTGATTAAAACACTTACCACAAACAGTACAACGAAAAGGTTTTTCTCCAGTATGTATATACAAATGTATTTCCAAACTTGTAGGGGTATAAAATCGTTTCGCGCACTGATTACATTTGTAGTGTAGATTCCCGGGGTGAGAATTCCGCCGATGCAATCTCAGATCATTAAAACTGGAAAATGATTCTTGACAATAGTTGCAAACCCAAGGTTTCTCTTCAGTGTGGTGAGTATTGTTGTGAAGATCTTTAGTGGTAGTGGTGGACACAATAAAACCAGTCTTACAGTAATCACAAGCCCAGGATTTGAGTATAGGGTAGTCTTGGGTTTGCTCATCAGTAGTACAGTTCAATTTTAAAGGCATCGTCTCTGTTTTGTCTTCTGTATGGTATTCAGAATAGTCTTTTCTAGTTTGTAGTCTCCTGGATTTCTCTCTTCTTGGGATTGCTGGACAACTTCCTTTATAATTTTTGTGCACAACTTTATGTTTCACACCAGTGTGAAACTTACGAGTGTGATAGTCCAGTGATATTTTATGAGCAAATGCAAAGTCACATTGATTACATTTGAATGGCTTCTCTCCAGTGTGTAAACGTAGGTGTACTTTTACATAACCCGATTGACTGAAACTTTTCTTACAAATGGGACATTGGAAGCGGCTACATCCGTTCTGTACTTTTGAACTGGTAAAGTTTTTACGAGGTCTACCTCTTTTACGACCCCTGCTATTTTCAATAGGCATGTCTCCTAAAGGCTTTGTCACTGGGTTGTTTTCCATATGATATTCGGAGTAGTCTTTCCTAATCAGTAGTCTCTTGGTTCTCTCTCTCACTCTGCTTGGGATTTCTGGACCACTTGGTTTATATCTTCTGTGCACAAATGTACGTTTCTCACCAGTGTGAAACTTACGAGTGTGATAGTCGAGTGATATTTTCTGAGCAAATGCAAAGTCACATTGATTACATTTGAATGGCTTCTCTCCTGTGTGTATACGTAGGTGTACTTTTACATAACCCGATTGACTGAACTTTTTCTTACACACTGGACATTGGAAGGGACTAGATCCCTTATGTACTTTTGAGGTGGTTTGTAAATTACTGGATACAAACATGTCCCTAGAATTTGTATCATTACTTTCACTGGAGGGAGGTGTCTGATCAGTCTTACTGACCATTGTCAAGTGATTGTTGAAATTCTTACGTGGTCTACCTCTTCTACGAGGATGTAAATGGAGAGGTGGATGATTTTCTATTGACTGTTCTTTCATGTCTGAAATGCTAGCAGTTTCTCCAGTGCGTAAATCTGCACTGTGTGGTTTTTCTACAAAGTCTTTGTTGGTTGCGGTTCCACACATTTCTGAGCTAGTTTCACTTTCACTTGCATGGCAAAGAATGTAGTGAGCATTGAGTTCAGGGGCCGCATGAAATTCTTCACTACACACAGTACAACTGTAAAGTTTCTCTCCTGCGTGCATAATCATGTGAGATTCCAGATCTCCTCTGAATACAAATCTTTTTTTGCAATGAAAACACACATAGAGTCCACCTTTAAATGAACAATCCTGTTGATGAGATTTTAGTGCTGGCTTAGCAGAGAATGATTCTTGACAATGATTACATAGATAAGGATTACCACCTCTGTGAATTTTGAAGTGTAATTTCGCACCGTTTGGGTCAATATACCCAGTCTTGCAATAGTAACAAACGAAGGATTTAGGTGCACAATTGGATGTGGGGTGTTGGCTGGGATTAGCACCGACTTGTGAAAATGGGTCAGCTGATTCGTTACTTTTAGGAATTTTTTCTTTAGGATCTTCGTCAGTTTGTAATTTTCTTGATGGGATATTTGGCATTGGCATTAAGAAGTCGTTGATGGTAAGTCTCTGTCCATGCTCAACGAAGTAATGTCTTTTTAAACTTTCCCAACACAAAAATCCAATTTTACACAGGGGACAAGTATGCTGTTTCTGAAGTTGATTTTCTTTCCGTTGTAAAATTTTCTCACCAGGTCTAGTCTTAGCTTCACGCCCACGAGAATAATTCTTATTCTGCCTGCTATGAATTTGTTGGTGTCTCTGCATGTGAATCTTCTGAGTGAAACTTTTCTCACAAACTGGACAACTGAATGGTTTACTTCCGGTATGGATTCTCATGTGAATTTTCAGGTGACATCGCGAGATGAACCCTCGTTTACACAGCTGACACATGAAAAGTTTTTTTTTATAATTCATAGTTGTCTGTCTTGAATCACTCTCTGATTCTGTGTCACTGCTTAATTCTTTATAAGAAAGTTCTGGGTTAACAATCCTTGGTTCCTCGTCACAGGGAATCCCCGTTCTACGTCGTGCAATTTGGCGGTTCGGCTGGTTGCCTTGGTAACACCGTAAGGAGTGAGCTTTGAGATAACACTCCGTCCGAAATTCTTTTTTGCATACTCCACAAATGTATTGGTTCTCACCGGCATGGGTTTTCATGTGCGCCTTCATAAGATTGGGATACAGAAATGTTTTTGGGCAAAAATTACATTTCCGAGGTTCGGTGAAGAGAATCACATCTGGTTTTGGTTTGTCCTCCTCCATGGCATCTACTCTCCGGCCACTGCACTGCCAAAGTGCCAATTATCACGTCAAAATTCCTGTGCAAAAAGACAATAATAAATAAGGCATGGAGAAACAACCATCTATTTTTTAGAGCCACACAGAATTGATGGAACCTTGAGTATTAAATGATTAAGAATAAATTACAGGTGACGTATTAATTTTATGTTTTTTTTTGCCCCCGTAAAATTCTCGAGTTGACCACTTGGGCCCATTTTGAAATTTTCCAAGTAATTTGGTCCAAGGACCGAAATTTTTTTTGCAGATCTCCATGACTCATGTAATTTGGGACACTTTTTGCATCTATAAAATGTTTTCAAAAAATATCAGTCTACGTTTTTTATGGCTAACGGTTAGCCATAAAAAACGTATTTAGATTAGGTTGGGTTAGCCGCTAACCCAACCTAATCTAAATGAGGGAAATAAAAATCCTTGCTAGGTCAAATAATAAATAAAATTACTGGTCAATTTTTAATAATTGGCCCATGGGATTTGTTTATTTGTTTGTCATTTGCGAGGACAATGACCTGTTTTGTCAGAAAATGTGACAGGGTGGTACACATGCGCGTGCATATTCACAAATAAAACAACAGACCTTAAAGCATGTGGAAATTGTTTGCACCACCCTGTGCAACTAGTTTCAATTTTCTGCATGACAACAAGTAGTAGTTAGGAGAATCCCATGGGCCTATTATTAAAAATTGACCAGTAGTTGGAATTTTTTATGGAGTGATTGGATGCCATTTTTCCAAACCATTTGATTTATTCCCTCCAAATAAAATTAGTCAGTTTATTATAACTCAATATACAGTATTTTTATTTACAAACCTTCCTCTGAATAGTCAAGGTATTTGTTGAACTTAATTTATTTAATTGCGTCAGACATCAGACAATTCCAATTCCATCCAGTCCGTGAGTGTTGAATCTTGAATCCACGCACTTAACACGTACTAATTTTTAGTCTACAGATTTTTTTTACCTATGTTAAATTTTATAGTTTGATATAAAGGTAGCACTATAAATTTTTGGACTGCTTTTTCAGCTTATTGTCTAACTTGAAATTTTGAATCACAATAACACTTTTTTCAGATATTTTTTTAATTTGTAAACATTGAATGGACTGAAATCCCGCTCTCCATTTATTTGGGTCTTCTGGCTTTGCATGTGAAGTGAAAGGATTTTTTTTTATCTTCAAAACAACAGAGAACAGAAGATAAGAAAAGAATAAAGTCAAAACTCAAGAGGGAAAGTCGTGTGCAGATAATAACAAAATTGTGAATGAAACACGGCTCAAAAACCCAAGACACCTTTTCACAGATTAACACAATTTACTTAATGCCCAGTTCCATCCACAACTTAAGTTTTTTTGGTAAATTTTTGGAGTAAGAAAAAATTTCCGAAGGCTCCTCAGGTCAGGTCTGCATTGTGAAAATAAAATTTTACGAGTCAATTACATGCAAATTCCGGAATATCATTTTCAAAACCTCGCAATTTGAAACTAAAACGTAGTGGGACTGGGCTAGACATCATGACATGAAAGTATGTTAATTAGGAGAATTAGGACTAGGAGAGATGTTGTGAGTTTTGGACCACATGTGAACCGCTATACGCTGAAGTTATTATCAGAACGTAACCTTCCCTCTTGAGTAAATTCCATTCCCTCCAAAAGCCAAAAAGGTCTCTGGTTTATGTTATGGTATAGTCCAATGTACAAACACAAGTGTGCATAAGAAGAGTACAGAGTACAGATGCCCTAGATTTACAGGGTAGTTCAGAATTATGGAATTAAGCTATTCATGCTATTCACTTCACTCTGCATTCAATATTCAATGAGAATGATTAACGTGCATAACATAAGTCTGACTAATAATGTGCTCATAAATAAATATAATAATAATTTGATATTTATAAATGATTAAGCTTGTGTTTATTCTTGTGACTCTGCCAATGGAATCAATGAGTAACCCTTACCATTTTGTTATAAGAGAGATGCATATCTCAAATTGACAATGCCCTTCGGTGCCACACATGACTAATGAGAGTATTCCATGGAATTATGGAATATCAAACCATGTCACGTGCCATGTCATGTACCAAACCAGTGTCAAACCACGGTATTTCGTGAATGCTGAGCTGGGTTTTTGAGCGCAATCAACTGTAGTATGGGACCGCCGAGTAAAACACCATGTGAACGGCCAACTCCACACCTCCCGTTCATATAGGTTTTGAACCCGGGGATGAACTCAGTCCAAAGTTTTTAGAATGTGCGATCTTGGAATTCTTTTAGCAACACTTTATTCTCAAATTCTCTCCCATTTTTTTTAAACCATTTTCTCTCCGGCACGAAACATGCAGGCTGCAGTGCTACGTTTACGTACCCAAAACCCCTTATCCCTGACGATGGCGGCGGTCTAAGCCCCTGAAAGCTCGGAAATCGCGACGCGCGTAACTTTGGACAGAGTTCCCCAGGGGTTCAACACCTAGATGAACGGGAGGTGTGGAGTTGGCCGTTCACATGGTGTTTTACTCGGAGGTCCCAAACTACAGTTGATTGCGCTTGGACGCCCCGCGCATCATTCAAGAAATACCGTAAATCCGGAATTAAACAACTTATCATCATTCCGCATTTTCCTTAACAATAATATACTGTGTCGTCGTCGTGTTGTTTCCTCTAGGTTGATCAACGGAATTTTTGGTATAAAAACCCCCTTTCAGTTCTGCTATTTCGTCAATTCTGGACCACACTTGTTTTGGTTAGCAAGATATGATATGGGGAAAAAGGGTACGGTACGGTACGGCATGCACAGTCGAGTAGAATTTTATAAATCTTTTCTATCCGATCCAGGTCCACTGACTTGACTATACAAAAACAGTCGTGTCTCCAAAGTCAAAAGTAAAAGTACACACATTAAACACAGGATTATCTTATCACAGGATCTTATGAAAGGTTCAAGGTTCTTTTATCAACAATCAAGTGCAACATTCTCTAAAACAATAAGAACTAGTCACAATTGATCCATTCGATTTGATTTGATTTATTCATTAAAGTGTCATGCAACAGCATTCACGTATACAAGTATACTTAATTGATTGTCTTATATCGGGCACACTCCTTAACTAACTTAAAATTAATTTAATTTATCTAACTTACCCAATCATCTTATAATTTCAATAATCAACATATAATTTCACAATCAACTATATTCAATCAAACCCATATCTCACTTGTCTTGTCTGCCTTGCCCTAACTTTCTCCATTTGCACAAGGGTAAATATTTGAATTCTTCGCGCCAAAACCGCAGCGTGGTTGAAACTTTGACTACATAGGGCATGCGTACGTCCTCTCTGGAAGTAGCAAAAAAATCTATGATTCCTTCGTAACTCTATGATTTACAAGGAATTGTATTTAGCGTGTAAAAAATAATAAACCAGATTTGAAGGCTGAACCTGGACAGAGGACATCCCTGTATGGTTATGGGTTCTACACGTACATCAACACTAGATCATTTTTATTTTTTAGGTATTAACTAATTTATGGAAAATAACTTTCAGTATTATTAATTGTTTACTTGTATTTTATTCTGAGCAACGTTGGTTAACGTTAATAAAACTTCTATAACCAAAAAAAAGTGCTCAGCTGAACACACCAAACTACTCAAGACTTGACTAATTTACTAATACCGATATAACGGGCTGTGGCTCGCATGGTTTCTCCCATTCTCTCTAATAGTGTAAATCTTCAACAGACCTAAAAATTTGCCGGTGTTTGGGCAATCCATCCATATACGAAACGATACACCCAGTCGCGTATTATTTACTCTGCTTGCAAGGTCCAATTCAAAAGTTAGGTTATCTTTATCATTGAAACCGGTAAACATAATTTCCCGGTAAATCTCACACCTTTTTATTAACACTCAATAATTTCAGCAGAGAACGGAATTCTGAAAGAAGTAATTCTGTTTCCGCCGGGCAAGCTTGCATTAAAGATTTGACATGACAAACTTACAGGATTAGACAGTTCTATATATTATTATTTGCTATCAACTCGTGCGACGTAATAATACAGAGTAAATGACTCATTGCGACCCCCATGTCCGTCTGTTCTGATGAAAGATGATACCGACGTTAAATAACATGTCTAAGTCTGTACGACTTTCTTTTAGTTTCAACTATTTTTATTATATCTGAAATGAGAACTCGAAAACATTATTTGTGGGGTTTTCTCTCTTTAGAATATCTGTAAATGTTAATGACTGTTCTGCTAGAAAACTACCTTCCGAACAAATCCACTGCTTAGCACCATTTATTAATTGTTAGCCTAAAATAAAATAATTCGAAAAACATTTCGTGCACTACAATTGACGCGTGTACGTTCAAGCGAAAGCTTACATGTCAAATTCATGCATGCTTGCGTGTGAAAAGTTAATTCGAGCTCGTATGGACATGTATCGTCAGCATACCCCTAATATGTTTTTGAGCGAAATTAAATATTAACACACAAAACTTTTATTAGACTCTTGTCGTTTCAGTTTGTCCGGTTGCTCAACTAAATATTTCAAGTTCAATTTTCACTACGCACCAGAGAGACATAATTTTGGAAGGGAAAGTCAGCCCGCTTAGAGTGAATATTCTCTAATTTATTAATATTAATTATTATAACAACAAAATTCAAACATTTAAAAAGACACACATAAATCCACGAGAAATTCAAGACAGAATTTGAAATATGTTAAAATCGAAAGACAGTCTAATGTGTATAACGGCCCAGCAGTGCGAAGATGAATAGGACTAAACGACAATACATACTTCCTTTCCCATTTTTTACGACGAAACCCCTCTGTCACTTTCTCTTTAAACTTTTCACAATTCATCGATACCTTCGAGACCAATGAGGTCTCAACGGACTCGACAAGGACAGCAATGAATACAGCGGCGGATGTAATCATATAATTCAAAACTTTTGTGGACGCTTCAAGATTCCGAAATTTGATGATCGCAAATATACCCAGTACAGTAATAATGGCGAGTACGAGATGATGTATGCCAAATCCAATTTTATTAATGACGCGATTGGCAGTTCCATTTAAGATTTGTTGACATCTGAAGATCCAAAAGAGTTTTGATGACTTCAGAGGTCCAAGCAGTGTAACCCTCATCCTTGACATTCCGATTTTATTCGGTGTCGTGCAAGGTATCCAATAATTCACCATTTGAACATACATAAGACATGCCAAAATGAATACCCACAATGGTTGGATGATCATGAGGGCCACATACCACATAATAAACATGTATGGTAGGAAACTCAATTCCAGTTTCGGCTCCACGGAGAACATGAATTTTAAGAATCGATGATGTGGATCAAAATCATTGAGCATAAGAACTGTGAAGAAGAATGGGGTGATAAGATACCCTATGAGTTGAAGAACCAAAAATCCCTCGTAGATCTTGATGTTTGTTGGGAGCGGTGGTTTCATTTTGGCCTTCAATTGATCTTGAAAATATTCTAGGAAATCAGAAAAATACTTAAGTAAGTCACAAAACGTAACCCAGCGCAGCGCTGGATAGGACGAGGAAGGCCATCGAGTGCGAGCGCCACTCCGCTTTCATTACCTTTTGTCTTACACAATCGAGCCCCCATTCTGTCAGAATAAAATTAGCGTCTGTGCAAAGTGTTACCTTGAAGGATACTATCCATTTCAATAATTTGATTGATCCATAATGCCGTTGGTTTTGGATTGTACATTAAAATTTGAAAAGATAAACTGCAAATTTCGAGTGCAAGGTAGATGGCATCAGTGACAGCATGTGTGGGGTCAATATCATCTTCCCAAAGTCGGTACATATTCCGTGCAGCCAAAACCACTGCAATACATGTAGCACAGTATATCCAGATTCGCCATAATGTGATTCTCCATGGTTTTGTAACCATGATCCGCCCGGAACCCCAGTCCCACTCAAATGGAAAACAAAAACCAGATAGAATTTGAAAGAAATAGACCGAATGGGCAATCAGCCATTTTACAATTGGTGTTATCATATTCCTTGGAAAATAGGGAATTATCACTCGTTATGTCAGTGAATGTTAATAATTGTTCTGCAGACAATTTATCTGCCTAACAAATCCGGTCGTTAGCAGTTTTTTTGGAATTCTTCTTTTAGAAATTATCATGGGGAGAGTATGAACGAACAAAACTTCACAAATATTTGCTACACTATAAACTTTCTGGTCAAGTGCAAACTTGCGACTGCCAAAAGGTAATTCGATCTCATACGTACATGTGTGTGCCACTACATTAAATTATTGAATGATAAAAAATATTAATAGGCGAAACTTTATATATGCGACCATAGTGTTTCGGTTTCCCGGTCGGTCAGCTAAATATTTGAAGTTCATTAAATAACTAAGTGACTGCCGCCGTACGGCCTTTATATGAATTAGGAAACGGATGAGGTAATATATATGCATAAATTTATATTTAATTTACAGCTTTGCTATCGGTTGGCACACGCTCCAAGCAATTTTGTTGTAGCGTGTGTTAGTTCCATGTTAGTCATATGATCAGGAGCGTGTGCCATAACTATTTTAAAATATAAGTGTTGAGAAATTCTATTCCTTCACATTACCGACAAATATTCCTCAATTTAATTGTCAATAGTAAATTAAATCGAATGGGATTCGTCTTTTATAGACACGCGGCAAAGAGACATAACAAATAATGTCATAATATTTCCATTTATTCTATGTTACAAATACTTCACTACTGGACCTTTTTAATAATTTTTTAACATGAACTGTCGATCGCACTTCGGAATCGCGAGCGCGACCATACACTAAAATTGTTGTTATATTGCATCAAATTTTAGTGGATCTAGACGATCAATAAGCATACTCGTTAGGTTAGGACGGTGGTCATCGCACACTAATAAAGAAAACAAACAAACACATACCCATGAAGATTATATTGACTATTCGGAACGCATACATATTCAACATCATAATTCATTCTCCCTATTCAAAGAATTGATTTTGAAAGAAATTATACATGATGATGATGATTGGCTTTCGATTATCCCTGGCAACAAGAGTTCTGTAGGCGTGTCGCACAATAGTTTCGGATAAAATTGAAGGTTCTAATTGCAATGTCCGGATCATCATGTGTGCTGGGTGGAAACGATCCAACATGGCGGATAATTCTACTTAATAAACTTTCTGAAGTAGGCGGATCCACCAGCTGTGTAATTTCATGATTAGCAGTTGTGAACATGATTGTTCATATAGAGTAAGAATTAAGT
Source organism: Protaphorura armata (assembly GCA_034700305.1). Classification (NCBI taxonomy): domain Eukaryota; kingdom Metazoa; phylum Arthropoda; class Collembola; order Poduromorpha; family Onychiuridae; genus Protaphorura; species Protaphorura armata. Next base: position 21,846 of record JAQIXO010000131.1, read on the forward strand.
GCCACTCTGCTTGCAAGGTCCAATCAAAAATTCAGGTAATGATTCTAAACTAGTTAAACTTAAACTCCCATGCTAATCTCAAACTTTCTTAGGAAATAACTTCTGAGGAAAAACGCCACGTGCCAATTTGTATGTACCTCCGTATTGATCATTCAATCTAGTCACACCAGTTGAGACAATTTTGTCATTGAGTTCTCAAAGCGATGCGATGGACTGATAAAACTTTTAACTATTTTGGAATTAAAATATATACAGTATCTATACAGTATTGCTGACCGCGCCTAAGTCAATAACCGGGGCTCGCTCACTTCTAATTTGCGGGTAAGATTAGTTAATAGAATTTACAGTTACGGATACAGTAGTGTAATTATATTGCATTTAGCTACTGCATAATTAATATGAAAAGGAGCTTATGGAAGGATATTTTTTTTGCTATATCTTACTCAGTTGAAGGAATGGTTAGGTTAGTATATTGTGCGACGTGTTGACGTGTCGACATATTTTTAATATTTTTCTTTTCTGATTCAGATCTTTGAATTCTTGGCAAAATAACAAGGGGAACGAACTGCCGCAAGTCTATCGGGTATCACACAGTGTATTCTTTTTTGAAGTAGATGAATGCATTAATTTAATTCGTTTATGATTAAGGACTAGTCATTCTGAACTCTCCACTCCAAACTCATAAGTTGTAATTGTAAGACATTCCTGTGCAAAGTTCGAATGTTTTTCTCCATCGGACGGCCTTCGGCACTTATGGTGCTAGTGTCTACGTACATTAAGCTCATAATCGCCTCCAAGCTTGAATCCATGGATCTTGGCCTGTACATCAGTGAGTTCGAACACACTTTCATACAAGTGATCCTGTATGAGAACATGGATCTGGAGGAACCAAAAGTTCCTGTGAGCGTGGTGAATTTAATGTACAAGTTGCCTGACGGCTTAGAATATTCATGCATCGTACAAAATAATCGTGACATTTGCAGAGCGTCAGACTCAGCAGTCCAACTCCGCAATACTAAATATTCATTGATTCTTATTCTCTCTGTATTTCCCAAGAATAGTTCTGATGTTATGTTCGCATATTACTCGTACCGTTTCCACTGGATGGCCAGGTATCCTGGTCAAGAGAAGTTTGAGGTCGTGTATCACAGAAATGATTACATCTTGTGTTTATGGGAGTACGAGTCAATTGACATTCCACAATTCAAATTCTATTTGAGTAACGGCGATATTTACAGACCAATTCTTTTCGAACACACGATTTCATCTCACTGGGTGCGAGTCCGCTCAGTCTTCCCATGTAATTTCAGTCAAGAATCAAACCACTCGTCTCAAAACATCTCACGCAATTCACTGGACTCCATTTTCACTTCCGCTTACTCACATCGATGTCATTCTCAATTCTCATCAATCGGGCCGTTCGGAGTCGGCGATTTTTATTACTTTGGAGCTCCAATGAGCGCCCTTGAATTGAGAACACTTCGCGTTAAGTCTCCACGTTGGATTATTTTGCATACAATCGCAAACACATATCCCAACTCAACAGTGGAGATTCGTAATTGGCTTGATGTATCATCTATAAGATCTCCAGGAAATGTGCAATCTGTATTAGGTGTCGAACTGGATTCTGCATTCTCCCGTCCTCATGGACACGTTTTAGTCCACACTTATAAAACAGCCGTTAATTTTTTATCATGTGACGAAGGAGAAGAGGAAAGGACTCTGTTCAAAAGTTTCTTCACCCCATATGACAAAGTTGTATGGATTTGCACAGGATTTCTCGCACTTGTCCTATTTGCTTTCATATTCACGTTAATTCATCTCCAGTACACTAGCACAGATAAATTGGGGTATGTGTTGAGCCTCATTTTGACTTTACTCTTTGAGTACCCGCATTCTTCAATTCGAATGCTAAAGAAAACGGTCGCAGTTTCTTTGTTCCTTGGACCATTTCTTCTGATGAGTGTTGTCATCACGAATGGATACAAAGGAGTCGTCACTGCAAAACTAACAGCACCGTTTCAGATGAATCGAGTCACCACATTCCAGGATGCTTTGGATAGAAACTATACATTCCTTACAAAAATTCAATTGGATTTCGTTAAGAGTGTTCATGATCTTTGCCATCTGTATAGGTCGACAACGGAAGGAACGATGCCATTTCATTATTGGGGACCGGTGTTTAAAGACCTGGCCACTAAAATACAGAGCGTCTCCCGTAGAAATATTCAATCTCAAGACTCATGTAGTCATGGAAGCATAGAGAATGCGAAGAAGTACTTCAAAAAGATCCATTTGCGTTTACTTGAAGGTTTTTGTGATCAATTGGACGGATCCATTGAAACTCAGATTCTTCAATGTGATCGTTCTATCTTTGTTGCTCGATTGGACGAACTTCAGAGGATGCAACTAAAACTAAATATTCTGAAGTCTGGAAGGAACATTTACCTAGGAAAGGAACCAATCTTGGAGAATCAAGATGGTGTTATGCTATCAAAGTTTCCTGCTCTGTCAGCTTCATGGACTTCAACTGATGGAGGAAATATGCTAAGACGAATATGTTTACTTCTCGCAGAGTCAGGAGTAGTTGGACAATGGATAGAATTCTTGAAGAATGAAGCCATGGGAAATCTTACCAGAACCGCAATGAAAGATATATTGTATAGAGAGACAAATGATTTAGAGAGAGGTTTGACACTGCGTGGTCCGTTGATAGGAACATTTGCCGTTTATGGAATTTGTCTCATTGTTTGTATCATTTCTATCTCATTTGAGCTCCACAATGTCGTACTTAATTGTGTTGTATCCGTCCATGCTTACATTTGTCATAGAATGTCATCTTCGTTGATATACGTTGCATTCAAGAGTCAGCACTTATGTCGTTGGCTTCACGTTACCACGAAGTGAACGATGCGAAACAAGTAGTAGTTTGTATTGTGGTTTAAAGGGAATTTTCGTGATCATGCAAAGAGTAAATAACCAGCTTTGTCGTCTGTATCAAGATAACAATAGAAAATAATCACTGATAATATAACGCATATAACGAATGAAGATTAAGTTTTAATATTAATTGAATTAATACTAAACCTTAATCTTCATTCGTTATATGCGTTATGAATTAAATTTTAATTCAATTCTTATTCAGAGATTTAACTTTCAATTAAAAAATAATCATTAACTTCTATGGCATTTTAAGTGTACCACACATAGCATGAATAAATACGTCTTTAATAGCAGCAGCCTATGTAGTATTATTGTGAATTATCCTGTGTATTAAAATGGGCAATGTTATCTAATACCTATTACATGTATACTGATTCTAACGTTGAATGCAACAATACCCCAATTGTCTCAATTGTATTGCGCCTTGCTCGCTCTTCTTTGCGAATGCTTTCGTCGGGTCATTGAATGCATTTATTAAATGGATAGGCCAACTCTGTAGACTCGAATTCGAGTTGGAATTCTGACCCTCCTTTGTCCTTTGTGTCCTTACATTTAGTCTAAAAGAAAATTGACACGTGCCCATTCGAATTTTTTCTCAGGATTGATCATTCGATTCTATCACCTGTATATTTTTCAATGCGCTGGACATGGACTGATAAAATTGAGGATCATTATAGACAAGGCGGGAGTGGTGCGATTTCCGGTTAGGATTGCATTACAATTTTTACATGACAAGCTCATCGGTGTAGGAAAAGTCTAATTTATATTGTATTTAGTTACGTGCATTCGGGAGTCCGCTCGTTTGTTATAACTCTTTAAAATGATTTGATCTAGTGTTATGCGACTGGACTATTAACTTCAGATAAAGTTCACAAGGCCAAGGACAGTTCCCATCTAATAACTTTCGTTTACTGAATGTACTCGCTTGAATTCCAGTGTGTAGTTTAATTGTACTCATGGAATTTGCAATTAGATGTTAATCTATCGCCTCTCAGAATATTTTTTTAATGGTGGTAAGGGTTGTTAATCTTTTTCATCTGTGAAACTCGTAGAAATAGGAAGTAAAAATCCACAGCAGAAATAATTTCTCATGTCCGTAATTTGTACAAGGCTGGGTTTTCTTCCTGGTTACAAATGTAGTGAAAATTGAATTGTTGAGCATTCAGTCGGGGTGAAGGGTTGAGCTCAGGTCAGTCACTCACACATATCCATCCCTAGCCTTTTGCATTCAAGCTAGTTTTTACCCCTAGAATGTCTTTTTATTCATTCGTTGGACAGACTTTTGCACTTCTGTTGTTGATCCCTCCTGACATAAAACTCGCACTCGCCTCGAAGATTGAAACCATTGATCTTTCACCATACATCAATGCATTTGAACACACTTTCATACAATTGATCTTGTACGAGAATATTGATCTCCTGGAGCCACAACTACCAGTGACCGTGATTAATTTAGTGTACAAATTACCTGAGGACTTAGCATATTGGGGTACCGGACCAATTGAACGTGACTTTTGGGGTTGGTCAAAATCAGCAATCCAATTCCGCAGTGTAAAGTATTCCTCAGTTCTAATTCTGCCTATATTTCCCAAGAACAGTACGGATGTTATGTTCGCCTATCATTCCTACCGTTTTCATTGGAGGATCAGGCATCCTGATATAAGTGGACTTCAGTTCGTGTCTCACAGAAATGATTATATTTTGTGTTTATGGGAATATGAGTCTTCTATTCACATTCCTCAATTCGAATTCGATTTCGCTGACATTTTTGCTACTTACACACCAATTCTTTTTGAATACATGATTTCATCTCCATCGCGTTTGACGCGAGTGAGCTCAGTTCTGCCCTGTCAATTCACTCATGAATCGAATCACTCCTCTCAAATCATTTCACCCGATTCATTGGAGTCTATTTTCACTTATGGCTATTCACAGCGATGTCATTCTCTGTTCAAATCATTGGAGCCTCCAAGATTGGATGATATTAATTATTGTGGTCCACCGATGAACGCCCAAGAATTGAGAACACGTCGCATCAAATCTACATATTGGCTAATTTTGTCCACAATCGCAAGTACATATCCCAACGCAACCCTGGAGATGCGGAATTTATCTGTATCAGAAAACTCTGAATGTTCAAGGTACAATCTTGCAGAGAACTTAGAAATCATAGTGGCGACGGAACCGAATTTAAAATCATCCCCTCTGGTAAAAACTTTTATACCCACACATAAAACACTCATTAATTTTTTATCATGTGATGAAGGAGAAGAACAACGGACTCTGTTCAGAAGTTTCCTCTCCCCATATGACAAAATTGTATGGATTTGCATAGTAGGAATTCTCTCACTTGTCTTGTATGCCTACACGTACATATTGGTTCACCTCAAATATGCGATTACAGATGAACTGACTTATGTGATTGGCCTTATCATGATTTTACTCTTTGAGTACCCGGATTCTTCAATTCGGATCATAAAGAAAACAGTCGCGATTTATTTGTTCCTTGGACCATTTCTTCTGATGAGTGTTGTCATTACGAATGGATACAAAGGAGTGGTGACAGCAAAACTAACAGCACCATTTCAATTGGATCCACTCATCTCATTCCAAGACGTCTTGGATAGGAACTACACATTCCTCACAGAAATGGATCCGGCGCGCTACGAGGAAGATAAATTGGTCTGCGGTCATTATGCTTCTACCAAAGGTCTCCTACAATCCGTGACTGATAAGAACAAGGAACCCTTGTTCAGAGCCTTTCGTTCTAAACTAGGGAGCTTGTACTACTCTGGTAAAAATATGCAAACGAATTCAACAAGTCATCGCAACTTGGAAAGGGCCAAAGAAATTTTCTTAAGAATCTTAATTCGCGGAATTGAAAGTTTTTGTACCCAATTGAAAGGAGCCGTCGAAATTGAAAGAGAGATTCTTCAATGTAATCGTTCGGTCTATGCTGCTCGTTTGGACGAACTTGAAAGGATGCAACTAAAATTAAATATACAAAAGTCTGGAGGGAATATTTACCTAGGAAAGGAACCAATCTTGGAGACACAAGTTGGTGTCATTATATACAAGTACACTCCTCAGTATTCAAAAGTTGATGGGGGAAAGATTCATCGCACAAGTTTACTTCTTACAGAGTCTGGAATAATTGGACAATGGTTAGATGTCAATAAGTTGGAAACTATGAGGAGTATTACCCGAATCGCATTGAATGATATGTCCATGTCCTACAATGAAACAAATGACTTAGAGAATGGTTTAACGCTGAGTGGTCCGTTGGTAGGAACTTTTGCAGTTTATGGGATATGCCTCCTTGTTTGTACTTTCGCAATTTCAATTGAGCTACGTTTTGTCATTTTTCAGCTTGTACTATCTTTGTATTCTTCTACTCTTTGCAAAATCAGATCTTTTTTGGTGTACTTTGCATTCAAGATTCAACATATGTATCGTTGGTTTCGCACCACCTTAAAGCGAATGAAATGGAAGAAACTTGCGCGTAACAAACCCATGGTGAAGTCTCAGTCCAGACAGTCCAGAGAATAAATCCCACACAATGGCTAATATTTAAGACTACTAGTGAATCAAAAGTAACTTTAGTTTAAATTGCTTTTCTTTATCCACCAATTCAACTTTCAAGTATTACACTATAACAATTGACACCGAAGAACTTTTTAATAAATATGAATAGTTCAGGTGGTCGAAATTAGTAACAACCGTAGCAGTATTATTGTGATGTATCCTGTACTTGAGTATTGTTTTGTAAATAAGACTAAACGTTTTGTTTGTTTGTTTGTTTGTTAAGTATTTGTGTGCTTTGGGCCTGCAGTCGTACTTTCAAGAAAGCTTATCGATTGGCTCATTAGCCCAGCACGGGAAGAAAGATAGGGAAAAATAATTTACAAAACAAGGTTCAAAAGTCTGGAGGGAACATTTACATAGGACAGGTACAAATCTTTGAGTCCCCAGGCTGCTGTCACTCTATACAACAGATTACATATGAAAATCTCTTTTTAGTAATTGATGCAGAAAAACTCTCGCGTATATGTTTACTTCTTGCATGGTCAGGAATAAAACTCTGATGAAATTGTTGAAAAAGTCAAACAATCACAGAACTTGTCGAAATTATTCTTCAAAAAATATTTCGCATCTAAAAATCGCATGCATTGAATTCCTGGTCACGTAGACTCGTCCACCTTATTATGAGTTGCTTAATTCTTCTCCATTCTCCACTCCACTCTTTTGCATTGAACTGACCGCCGCGCCACAAGACGTTGCATTAGAGTAAAGTATGAACCCGAGTGGCACTGTCTGGCCCATTGCCAATCGGTGAGTTGGACTTGGCTCACCGCTCTTTTCCCCTACCCTCCCATTGTTACACGGAATATTTGGAGTAGAGTTAGTTCGTTCGTCGCATTCCATAGCTCATTTACACTATAGTTTGGGAAAAGTGTTAAAGAAAAATTAAATCGCGTAGAAAAGTATAAAAAGTCCTCAAGAACTCTTAAAATAGTTCAAAAGAGTTCAAAAACTCTTAAAACCTTTATAATTGTTTAAAATCTCATTGAGAAGTCCATATAAAACTACAGAAATGTGAGACAACGTTAAGTAGATTGAAAAACAGTCCAAACAAGAAAAAACAAGAAAAGGTTTTTAAAACCAACTTAAGAGACTCGACTAGACAATTTTGAAAAATCGAATAAACCAGGGCAACTCCAAGTTGTTTGTTGTTTGGCCTCCTGGCGGAGTTGTCCTGGTATAATCGTAAAAAAAAACGTTCAACACTCTGAGGAAAGAAAAAGTTGCGATTGATAAACACTGATTGATTTGATCTGATTGATTTGAACGTTTGCCAGGAAAGGGAACATTATTTAACGAATTAAAGCTATGGGCCGGGAAAGAGCCGCCTTTGCCCTAGTAATCGGTAAGTCAAACCTTCAATTCCTAGAATGTCTAGTCACCTTTTCTAGTACCGCCGTGAATTTTAAAAAAATGAAAAACACTAAAAATTGCAGTTTCTAAATTTATAACAAACTGAAAATTGTTTGCAGTGCTTCTAATAAAAACGGACCTTGTAGGCGGGAGGAAAATATCGCGTCAAAGGATGGGTAAGCAACTCTTTATCGTGCGCTTGATTAATGAACTAAGCCACGACAGGTAGGGTAGTTTTGGTGTTACTCCAGAACAATGCTTCTTATTAGTTGTAGCACATGGTTTCCGTTTAATGGTTCCCGGTAATTTGATTCCTGCCTCGGCCTTGAGAATAGTTCGGTGGATACGGCACGACGAAAACTGAGGTTAAAAATTGACGACCTTCTCTGACCTGGTACCCCCGAGCATTGCAATTGCGGTATAACTTTCTCACGTACTCGACGAGTTGAAATTAGATTTTCCGACGGCAGAAACTATCCGCGATAATTATTTTCGTGAATTAGAAGAAAATCAGTCAGAAGAAAATAATTCGACTTGCCCAAACGAAGTCACACCACTTAATCAGAGCTACGGCAGAAATTTTACAATCCTTAGTTTACAATACTCCTTTTGTAATCTCCAGTTCTAAAGATCCAGATGACATTGCAAACATGCAATGCCAAGCACCCAAATTACAGTACATCAGTTCGGTAATTTTCACATTAAAGTGTGAATCTTGTAAATAATCGATGGCCTTACGAGACCTAAACTAACCTAACCTAAAAATTAATTTTAATAATTCATTGTGTTTCATTTCCATGCAGGTCTAAAGACTGACGCAGAGCTTAAAATGGAAAGGGCAGCGATGGGGAACGTCACTATTTGTTTGGAAGCTGCGACATGTCACTTGGCCAGATCGGATATTCTGGCAGAGCAGAATATTGACTTCAATTCTGAATATGTAGAGGCACGCTACTTCATTGCAAAACATTTGAAGTGGATTGACTGTGGGATTAACAGGATATTGGAGGTAAATGGTTCATCTTTACAATTGAAGATCTTTTGACTTGAGCGCCCTTTGTTTGACTGAATTTATAATGATTAGGATCCAAAAACGCTTTCCATTCATCGAGTTCTTTACGCTGGGAATATAACACATATATATGATTCAAATCATCCGGAATTTTGATAATGAATTCGGATCCAATTATGATTAATACAGATTTAATTCTTTACTCTACTTAATTTGTAATCAATTTTCCAGAAATGCCAGTTGAAGGCTAGCATCTGCTTCAATTCCCTGAGACTACTCGCCATTAGCTCTGATCCCGAACTATCATTTCTAATCCGATGCGAACCAGAAACGATTCCATACTCCTTCAATTTATGTAAAGGGAATACGAGTGGGTACTGGCCAGAGGACATCGAAACAAACATAAGGAAATACTACCCTGGTGATTGTGATAAAGCTTGCTCTCTCTTTCGCCAAATGAACAACTATCACTTAAGAAAAGGAGTTACAAAATTCCCAGAAGGATGGAGTCAAGGGTTAGAGTTATCTTACGACGACAGAGACATGAGGTCGTGGGCGAATTCATTGATTAACGAGGCAGTTAAATTAGGGTACGTAACTGCTGGTGGTGGTCAGTTGAACAAGAGGCAGATGAGTAACACTTGCCAAGACGTGATCGAAGATTGTCCCACATGTACGCCGGAAATCTATCGCACCAATTGTTCTATCCATGTTTCGGGCACCGCAGAGGCAGTACACTGTAATGAATGCAATAACACCTGCGATAAGGAGTTCTTGTGTGGTCTATGCAAACTGTGTAACGCATCCATGACACCTTGCAAGACGTACCAGCAATGTACGGATTGCAGTAGGAGTACATGCAATGCGTGTCAAATGGGAATCGACTGCCAGAGTGGACTGAACATGGTTGAGAGTGGGTGTTCCAACTGCCAGGGTTGCTCCGATTCTAAATGTACTTCCTGTGCTGTCTGTACGAAGTACAGGGACGACTGCGAATTCTATGGCCGATGTCCTACACTGGTTCTTCCCCATGACGATGGGCCTCCTAAGACAACCGGGACACCGGCGAAGGTCGTGAGTGAGGTTAGATGGCGGGGGAGTATATATTTTTAACCATAGAAGGGCTTGTTGAATTTCTCGGGAAATTGAACTGAGATTATAAGTCAAGATGTGTCGTGAACCTAAAAGTATACCTCCTACACAGGTTTACCTCAACGAAGTCAACTTCGCGAGAGACGCCAGCTCAACAAACGTAATAACCCACATCTCTCAATGCCAATTAGACTCGGGGATGACTGGTCTATACGATGATATGTTCCGATTGATACTCTCTGGCGTGTGCTCAGCCGAATACATTAATACTTGGACGAATACGGGAGCAAATAGTTCGACTCTTAAGCGACGCGGGACATTCCGTTTGTGTCCCAACGTCAATCCCAGTTTTATGTCTTATGTCATTGGGGTCGAGTTTGAGGATCGCAGTGAAGCAGTTGGGGCCCCACTCAATTCATTATCTGTTAACATCAAGTGCAGCCAGAGACCAGGAACAGTGGGAGAGACATGGATAGCTGGCACGACAGGCCGACGAAGTGGAGCCCGAGGGCAACAGTTACTTTGCCCCGAGCCTACAATCTTCTGTTCTATCACTGTACACGCCAATAGGAATAGTACGTCCTACTACTACCGGAGGACTTATGTAGGAGGTAAACGACTGCAGGCGATTTAATAAAAGTAATTTAAGGCTTTATTGAAAATACGACGAAGATATTCTTTCCGGTTCAGAAATGGAAAATTATGGACAGATGTGTTTTGCACACATTGTCTGTTTTGTTATCTTGATTTATTTGTCAAATAATTATTTTTCCCTCATTCATTAGACCACCATCTGATAACGAACGTCAAGATCGGTTGTTGTAACCCCAACACTCAAACGGAAGCCGAAAAAATGACTAAACCTTGCAAGTTCTTCAATAATTGTACGGCGAATGAGACTAGGATCGTACAGGAGATACGAACAGCGAAGGAGCTTGGGCTCATAGAGGAAACGAATATGTGCGGGGAAGACAAGCAATGTATCAAAGACTTGATGGGAGTGCCATGGTTCGCCGTCATTGAGGTTTGTCGGCTTTCGTTTAAATCAAGCGTTGCTAAGAGTCATGTGACAAAAAATATTTCATCGCAGGAAACAGAGGAATCTGTGTTAGGAGTACAGACAGTATTCAATGCGCCATTCAATGGACCACATGAGTCAATTGTAATTGTGACTCAACGGTCTACTTGTCGGATGAACACGTGGGTGCGTTCCATATACGCCGCCTTACCTTATGAATTGTTTGCGATTTGTGGCCCGGAGTGTGGATCAGCCAGAACGGACTTCAAGCACAATCATATTGGATTCGCAACTAATAACCCTAATGGTGACCGCCAACTCAGGACTGGAGCATGGACACATTGTGGATTAGGATGGAATGGGATTATATCTTATCTCCGTGGGGCTGATATTGAGTACGGAGAAGGTGTAATAAAGAATATCCGATGGGTATGCAGTGGAACAGATGACGGACGCTCACCCAAAGTTTCCGCAAACAAACTTCTAGCCTGTCCACAACACACACTCGTCTGTTCACTAACGACGATTCTGCGAAGTTTTGATGGTGAGTGCGTCAGCAAATACATTCGCTTTCATTAAAATTTTTAGCTTGTTGTGTTTCTATGTTCAATTGGTAGATCAAAGCGAGCAATTTTTCACAACACACATGGTCAAGGCTGATAGAGACTAATCGGCTCGGAGAACAACCCACAATCTTTGTGTGGTCAAACAAATCCTAGGTATGCTATATGCATATCGGGCACCCTCAATTTTTGTGTTTACACACAGTGGCGTAATTTTAGGTTCAGGTGTGCGAGTTGGCATTTTGACTGAATACTGTCAATTGGGACCCCAGGAATCTGAATCCGTCGATAGAATTTATCTCTGGTCATTAGTATGGTTTTGGGGTTTGAATTCTTAGAATTTTCTTCGTATTTTTTGAGAAATTCTTGTGTTTTTTAGTGGGTTGTGTAATTTTTTTGAATTTCCTTCCCAATTTTTAAGGGATCTTTTCATATTTTGTATTCTGCTACGTAATACTTGAGAAATCTTAGTGTTTCTAATTAGTCTTTTGGAATTTTATAATCTCCTTCGTGTTTCATCTTTCTTTCATGATTTCTAAGCGGTCTTATGATATTCCATATTATCTATTTATGTTTTTAAGGGGTGGTTAATTTCTTCGAATCTTCTTCGAACTTTTTGAGAAATTCTTATGGTTTTGTGTTTTTTTGAATTCGTTTGAATTTTCTTTGCAATTTCTGAAAATTGGGGGGGGGGTCATTTCAACTCATTTCGACATTTTATTCGCATTTCTAAGATATTTTTAACCCCTCTATACTCACATTGGCGGACCATTGTCCCGAGCAATTTTACTGAAAAAGATTTTGCGGCATGCGGACTTTCATGTATTCTCAACAATCTTTATTTTCGACGTATTAAAAAAAGCAATGAAAACTTTTTAGAGATATGGTAGACATTTGTCCCCTCAAATAAAGTTGACAGACAATTGTCTTCTCCCTCGATATACAAATGTCTCGCAGAGTAATGTTAACGATTCTTATCATTCTGCCACTTGAGCTCCTGCTAGATCAAGGACAGATGATTAGAAGGGCCAAGGACAATTGTTTATGTTAGTAAGATACTGCTGGGACAATTGTCAGTTCACGCTCTCACATTGAAACAATTCTTCTGTGTTTTTCACGCAAGAACTAATTTTTTTCAGTTTTTGAGAATATTTTATGTTTTTTGAGGGATTGTTTTATTTCCACAAACTTTGATCGTATTTTTTGAGTTTTCATGTGTTCTGAGGATTCGTGTAGTTTGTAATTTTATTCGCAATTTTCTTGAAGTTGTCATGGTGTAAGTGGAATTTTATACTAGTTTTACGGTGCCGTTTGTTTTCATTAATTTTTCTTTGCAATTTTTGAGGAATTAATCAGTAGTATATTTTTTTTTGTCTGCAGGTGAGTTCCAGATTAGCGGAATGAAGTTGGGCTGTTGTGACACTCCACCCACAATGGAGCACTCTGCTATCAACTTTGTAAGTCATCTCATTTTGACACGATCAAACACCTCAATACCTCCTTCATTAGTGCTGGTTAGATAGATGAATTCGCGACCGGCTAACCTCTAGCCTCGTCGGATTTTTTAATTACACAGCTTGCGCACGCAGCACATCCGAACGAAAGCAGAAACCAGAACCTTAGATCTAACGCCGGTTTTGTCATGTGACTGAATCTTCGTTTTCGTCCCAAACCTAAAAGCTAACGAGGAGCTAAAAATCGATTCTAGCGTTCGGTTAAACATTTGCACTTTTAATAAACTAAAATAAATGTTAGAAGAGTAAATTCAAACAAAATTAGTCGGTCTCACTTCAAAACAGACGTTTAGTATGACCTAGCTGTTAAGTGAAACAAATGGATTGTATCGATACTCTCTGCCACTAACTACAGAGGATCCCCACGCCTATTCCGGACACTCTATTTCATGCTCTAGTTTGTGCATTTTTCAATGGAAAAATCTAAAATTTGGAG
>JAQIXO010000132.1:0-35055 GCA_034700305.1 Protaphorura armata
CTAAACAGAGCGTGTGAAGAATGAAATACACAGAGTTAAATTCATCATGTTTTCTTCAGAAACGTATCGTACGGGAAGAGATACGGCGCAGTCATTTTCTCTCCTTTCAGTGCTCACAGTGGACACAGTTTTTGACGAATCACCTTCAAATTTTGCACTGAACTCACTAATCGCATGCTACATGAAGTAATAAATACCCCGTGTTGTAAAAAAAATTCCTTAACGAGACGACAAAATGTATTGATCACCCCTCGTATTTGTGTTGAAGGTTTCAGTGTTACTCCTATTTTTGAGAATTGTACATGAACTGCATTCATCAAAAAGTTGTACTCATTCATTATCCGACATTCTATACTTTTACAAACGTATTAAATTTCCACCCCCGCAGAAAGATTTGTGCCCGGACAAGGCATTATTAATTTTGTCAAGCCTACAAGTCTCGTAAGCATGTTGTCTTGTAATACTAGTACTCTGTCAAAATTTTTATGAAGCGTACCAGTTAGTTTATTTTCTAATTTAAGAGATTCGTATCGTTGCTAAATATTGAGTTTGTTCTACCAAAGAGTCTACTCATCACTTACTATGGATTAATTAGTGCACTGGCTATGCATTTATTAATTTAAGTATGACCAGTTAAAATCAAAGAATTAAACTACAAGACAGAGTGCATATCTCACATTTTGTTTTAATCACATTTTATTAGTAGTGACATTTGACTTTATAGTTTGTACAAGTATTTGTTATTATCAGTTGAATCCGGTATTGTACTTCATGAAAATGTAGAGTTTTGAAGTTGTCTTGAGTTGTATTTTTTTTCAAGTAAGTTGTAGAAGTTTGATGTTCTGGAAATCAAAAAAAAATATTGTCGTTATAATACTTTGTAGACTTTGGAAGTAAACGAATGGAAATCAAACTGTGATTTATGTTCTCGGGTGGTTAGTCACATAATAATATAGCAGGTGGGTGGATTGTGTATGTTCGGTATACTAGAGCGAATCAACCAAAACTGTATAAAACTTACTTGTTCAATTCTTGCGAAAAATATTTAGTCCTAATCTGTTAATCTCCTTTTGTTGTTCCTCAATTTTTGACCATTCAAGCATTTGATTGACTTCAGTCATGTTGAGGTCATTCTTGAACCCAGGACTGGGGTAATGACTGGACAAGTGATCAGCATGAGCATCCACCAGGGACCCTGACCTTGTGAAATAAGGATATCCAAAGTAAACGTCATCCGTGCCCATGTGTTTGTGATAAATCCCAGGTGGGAAACGACATTTGAGCATTTTTTGACCCTTCCCATCTTTGTTTGGACGAATTTTAGCCAAATGATCAAAATTTTCTTCCATCAAATTGACTTCAGGTTGATGTTCAAAGTCCAAAGGAAATCCGTCTCCCAATGCATTCAAGTTTGCATTGATGGAATTCACAGACACATTCAATTCAGACGCCCTTCTGATCTGCGCTGGGGATTTTGTCTTAGGTTCGAGTGCGCGAGTGCGGGAGCTAATTCCATGGCGAGCTGCCCTTGATCCCAGCACAGTTTCAGATTGAGCTTGGGCGGCCATAAGGTTGTCCACAGGAGTAGGTTCATGGTCCCAGGGAGAACACTCTTGGTTCAACTCAGAACGTGAGGTTGTCAACACATTTCTATTAGTCCCGAGTCCAAGTGTAGCCAAACTGTTGAGGAGTTCCTTATGGAACGGGGTTTTAGCAACAGGGCGTTGGTCAGGTTCACGGTCACAGTCACGCTGACCTAATGATGATGATCCAGCCAATCCAGTCGTTTCTTGGGATTTGGATGCCCCTGCCTTGTTCATCAATTCACGAAGATTGCGAATAGTGAAGGGTTTAGCCTTCACGTATCTCATGGCATCAACTGAGGTCACCACATTGACCTCACTGCGTCCGGACTCCAACGGAATGCGAGGCGGAGGGATCCTTGGTTTTCCGGAGATAGGGGCCACTCGCTGTGCTCGTGCGCGTGTTCTTGCACTGACTACAGTCACACCAGTCACAGCCTTCTTTTTCTTTTTGTTTAGCTTCGGCTTTGATGGTGGAGATGAGGATGGCGGTGGAAATTTGAGTTGGTTCGCAATGGCCTCACGCAAACGAATTTGATGAACTGTTTGAGTCTGCTCCAGTTTCTTCAACGCAAGCTTTTCTTGCTGAATCTGATTCAAAGAGCAAAGAAAAATTGTAAAGATATGACTTGCTAGTTTTTCAATAAATATTACTACATTAGCCTTCGATGGAATGTGTGCTGAATAGTGATAAATTCTTTAATTTTGGTTTTGCGATGACCGTACTTGCGTGTATGGCGAGTATTCCAGCGTAAAATCCTGCATTCATTAATTTTGAGGCTTTTGATTGAGAACGTTTTATACTCACATAATATTTCTACCGAAATATTAAATATTAATTATACTTAGGATTTAAAATTCATAACTGTAATGTGCTAATAGACAAAGGTGGACAGGACTACAGGACCACGCATAACTTCTGTCCCAGCTTTTTAATTTACCAAGAGAATTCTAAAATTTCAAGCATTATGACTGTGAAATTCAATCGAAACGTTCTTGAGCGCAAGGTATTTTTTTAAAAGATGATCCCAATATGCTATGAAACTTGGTACCATGAACCGTTTTAACTCAGGGATTTAGAAAGTAAACCAAATACAGAAATATATGTAATATAATAGAAAAAAAATAATTAAATCCAAATAGTCGAGAAATATTGAGATTGCCTAAAATAAAATGTAAAATAAAAATAAAATCTTGAAATCAAAAATCCAAACTGTTTTCTTACCTTGAGAGCCTTTGCAGCCGCGTCCCGAGCAAGAAATTCTTGGTAGACTTTTGTGCCGCTTTGAAAATGTCGGCTCCGCTCCAACGCTTCAGCAGCTTTCTCCAGAACAGCTTGGATCTTGTAATCCTCCATTTTTTAGTCAAATGATTCAAACAAATTTTTCTTTTTAGTACGAGTTTACAATTGAATCAGGAATTGTGTGTCGAAACGAAATACTACGAGTGGTTTCTATTCAGAATGGCGATATTGTGAAATGGATTCGAAGGCTCAGATTGTTTGGAAAAATAA
The DNA here is from genome assembly GCA_034700305.1 of Protaphorura armata. Classification (NCBI taxonomy): domain Eukaryota; kingdom Metazoa; phylum Arthropoda; class Collembola; order Poduromorpha; family Onychiuridae; genus Protaphorura; species Protaphorura armata. Next base: position 3,097 of record JAQIXO010000132.1, read on the forward strand.
TAACAATTAATTGGCATAACAGTGGTTGACACCGGTCACCATCGAGATTTAATTTATTAAAATAAAAATCAACACAAGACAACTGTGTTTACCTAGGGACCTTGCCGTTTTTGGCGAAATGCACTTGATCAGCCATTCCACTGGTTTCGTGAATTTCTATCCATTCGGGGCTTTTAATTACCTTCAAAGGAAATATGAATTTTGATTTTGGAAATAAATTATTTTGTATGAAAAAACACACCCAAAAAAAATCAAGTTTCACATTGTTTTAATAAAAAAGAGAATAGCAACACTTTTATTCTAACTAGAATGAATAGATGTGTATGATTAGATATGTGGACACAGACTATTTATGAGGAACATTTAATAGGATACATTATTACATGACTAGCCGTTTACATTTAGAGGAGCTTCACAAGGGAACTGCTCTAATTTGATAATCGTGATATTTATATTTATAATGTACTTTTATGATTGTACTGATTTCTTCAGGGATATTATATGTATGAGGATATATGTATATGTGTCTTACGTATATGTATATGTATTTACAATATGTGTTTCTATTTGAACATGATACATTCAAGTTCCGTGTTCAAGGAACGACTAACAAAGTTACATTAAGCGAATAACAATTAGCTGTACTTAATTTTATAAATTAATTGTAATTTCAAAAATTTAGAATTATAGTTAAATTAGTACGCACCATATTAGTTTCGGTTTAACACATTTTGCTTGTAAGCACGTAAAACTCCTATAAATTGGTTACAGTTCGGGGTGAACCGCAAAGAAAGCGAATGGATAACTAGCTTAATTAAGAACCTTCGCTTAATAACCGGGTAAATAGTATTTTACAATATTAACCATAAAGGAACTCCTTGCAAGATGTACAAATAAGTGAATATGACGTAACGTATAAGGTGACGTAAAAACTTGAGAATTTTATAAATATTACGTGAGAAATGTCCCGATTTTTAACGTATATTTTGTCCGTGAGACCTTTAACTAAACAAAAAAAAATGAGATATGCAATTTAATTACATGTTTTTGAGATGTTGAATGTGCATATCACAGATTGGGCAATAATACTCACTTTTAATTTTGACTTCTTTATTTCGAACGAAAATTTAAAGGGACAAAATCAGTTTTCCGTTCGTCCCCAGAGAATGATTATATAATTTTTAGAAAATAAATGCATGGAATACATTAATGAGTTTTCCACACAAATAAGGAACAATATTTAACATTGAAGGTGTTTACAAGGTTTACAGATATTACTTAAACTGAGCTACACTGATTCAAAGCGTGCAGCACGAGTATAAGTTTATTTATAAGACTTATTGTTGTGTCACAGTCTGACTACCCTTTATCACTTATCCTTAATAGTTATAGCCATCTATGGATCCTTCATAACTTTTTGGCCGTCCCATCTACGAAGGCTTGCACAGACAAAAAATGAATTTATACATTTAGTGTACAGAATTATGAATTAGGTCTGAAATTGCTGTTTCTCGGTTTTCTCGAGTTCAGTAAATTGAATTCTGGACAAAGTATTGTTAAAAATGTATATCTGATATTTTTGTTGACAAGCCGCCATTGTGGGGTGTACTTATTAGTTATGATGCATCCGGTATACAAGTTTACTTACTAAACACTATGCATTAGAATTACAATTACTATGATAGCACACAATAATACAAGTAAGGATTATTTTATCATTTTACTAATTTTACCATTTCATTGGTTCTACTTGAACCATCCATTGTTGTTAATTCTTAGAACCAATTCCGGACGAATTTAGTGGGGACTGGCATAGTTTCACTGTTGACATTAAGTCTAGGTGCACCTTTTCAACTCCTCCTTACCACACTATTATAATTTCTCTCTTTCCTATAGTTACATATTCATATAATGTACACATATAAAATTTCTTTTATTTCTATTATATATATTTGGTATTTTATATTTTATATTATTTTTTAAATACTTACATAGAATTTTTTTTAGTTTATTTGAATTCTGTTTTTGTTTCATGCTCTATTAGAATTTTACAGTCCGAATTATCTATGCGTGTTTTTACCTTTCTCATCATTGGCATGTCTACTTTATTGCTTGAAACTCTTAATTTTTTCAGTTTTCCACTCAAAATTTAAGACTCTAAATTTTTGAAGAAAATATTTTCGAGATACACTAAAATTTTCTAACAATAAGTATTTATTATGCAGTACATCAAAATCCGCCGTATTTGAGTTTGAAATAAGTAGCTCGGAACCGTGTTGCTTATTATCGCATGTATTGTCACATTTTCCCTTAAATTTTGAGACAAATTAAATGTTTTTCGTTTGTAAACAATTTCTCATTCTATCATGGACCTTAAACCAATATTACCAACAGTAGTTGGACGCGTTGCGCACACAAAATTGAGATATACATTTTATAGGGAACGCTTTGTAGCTATTGCGCCAGCGCACCATCAATCACTTATAAATCACACAACTTTTTTGGGTTTAATTTTGAAATGCAAATTGATCAATTTTTAGTTGAGGAATGAAAGAAAGAGTTGTATAGCTCCACAAAAAATCTTCCGTAGAAAATGTATATCTCATTCTTCTTCCAACACCAACAAGTCCAGGAACGGGCCGTGCAATTTAGTAGAAGCGGTTATGAAATTAAGAACCACATCAATAAATGAATTTTGCGTGGGATCACCTCGGTTCAGATATTTCAAGAGATTAAAATTAAAAAGAAATCCTGTTGAATAATGCAGTTGCAGTGCAGTGTATTTGAACCCTTGTTTGATTTGTCTTTGTTGTTTATAAATATTGTCAAGTTTGAACTGACCTTTGACCCTTGACCTGACCTTATCGGTTATTCATTTGTAATCGTAATGTACACTGTGCGTCCTGTAAATGTGTAGATTTAAATTTGAGTCTCTGAACTGGCCGTTAGATTTCCATTGCGATTTCTCTCTGGAACAGGTGGAATGATGATACTTCGACTCTCCAATTTCTGTATTGAGGACCTACGTCTGTGAAGAAGAATCGTAGCCAATGGGACTCCACCACCCGCTTCTTGACTCCGGAATGAAACTGTCGACATTCTTCTTTCATCCATTCTGGCCAACTCATCACGTGACAAATGGTGGACAATCCCTGCTCCGTAAGCGTCTCCCAGAACATTGATCGACGTTCGAATTCGATCCCTGCACATTTTTAGAAAGTAATTATTTATTACACCTAATTAATTTGTGATAGAACTTACAAAAGCCAATCAACGGTGAGTAGGAGGGGAACATCGGACGTGGGTAAACCAAGAGACGCCAAAACCAGAAGCATTGTAATCAACGCAGCGCTCGGAATAGAAGCCGCTCCTACACTCGCCAGTGTGGCTGTCAAACTTTTACACAAACGCAAACAAAATATAAAAAACTTAAATTAAATTGATTTTTGTTTAAAAAGTATGTATTAAACGTTAATTTTTACCTGACAGTAATGATTTCACCAAACCCAAGATGAACGCCATTCATTTGGGCAATAAAAATGGCGGCCACTGCCTCGTACAACGCCGTCCCGTCCATATTGACTGTCGCACCCACTGGAATCACGAATCTTGTCACACGTTTGTCAATGTGATTATTTTCTTCCAAGCAACGGAATGTGATGGGGAGTGTGGCCGAGCTATTTTATGCACAAATATATTTATAGTCATAGTCATGTCACGTGACATTATTACCACACCAGCGCAAAATTGTTTTACCTAGAAGCAGTGCCAAGGGCGGTGACCCATGCCTGCAGCATTCCTTTGAAAAAAGTGGCTGGATTTTGCCTTGTCATTAGAAAATAAATGAGTGGGAGCGTAATGATAGCATGAACGGCTAATCCAGCAATGACAGTGATCATGTACAACCCAAGTTGACTCAGAGTCTTCCCAATGTTTGCAATCGACATTAATCTCCCGGCTATTAGACAAGTGATTCCGAATGGTGAATACCTGACAAATTTACAAGCACCGGTTAGAAATTACACACACGCTCATTAATTGACCTAGCTCAGGTCAAATCAAATGTCATCCTGCACAGTATTTAAATGGGAGAAACTTAATTGACACACGACACTTGACTCTTACCACATAATAATTTCGACCATTTTCATAATGATATCATTGAGAGCACTGAAGAAATCCACCATAACTTTAGCGTCTGGGCCGAGTTGACCACAAAGGAGTCCAAATGCAAGACAAAATACAATCAAACCCATGACATTCGTCCCATCCTTCATTGCAATCGCTTTCACCAGTACAGTCACTTCTTCACCATCGGATTTTGATACCTACGTATTCATAAAAATATTATATTGTAGCATGGACGTTACGTGGGATTCCTTTGTTCCTACTACTAGTTGTATCGGTATCATCGTGTCACGCCATGTCAGGATCAGATGCCCGTATACGTGGGGTTTCTTGTTATATTTTTAGTTTATTGCCAAAGGCTCATCCGATTTCCTGAGTGGGAGAGAATAAGGCCGGATGGTGATTCAAAGAATCCTTAGGATCTCTCTTTTATTTCACAAGGGTTTTGAGAGAATTTATTTGGAGTGTGCTATGTTGAGCCATGAACCTATGATGTCTGAGCCACGAGGTCGGTTATTATATCCTAACTATGTATATTCCGTATTTCATATTAAAACTTACAATTTTTGGTTTGTAGACGGTCTGAGCTTGTTGAATGCAGGCCTGGACAAGATTTTCCGGGAATAAGTTCCTGGAATAAGCAAATACATAACATACACATGAATGATGGAGGGAGATGTAGTCAGAGACAGACTGACTCTTGTAAACATCTACATCTACATATTTATGTACTCTACTCTTTTCCTCGGTAAACCGTCGTGGGTGAAGTTGTTGGTCTCTTGGGCATACAACATCATCATGTACTTATGTACATTCCTCTTACCTCTTTCAAAGAAAGTAGAAATTGTAGAGGGTAGTTCATGGCAAATCATAACCATGGACTATACAGTGGAGTGGACCATTGGAACTTTTCTATACCTCTACTCAACAACAAACATTATTTCATGGAAGAGCATGATATATAATTCAGTCAGCGATTGGAACCAAATTACTGTAACTGTAGTGAGTGAAACAATAAAATTATATCTATGGCCCACCCTGTACAACAAATGTTCGTTGCATTTTTTATTTACGACATGGGATTCCATAATATCGTGTACATATTTATTCCGGGGTTACACAATTCAGAATTTTTACTATCTGCATTTGAATTCTTGATAAAAACCGGTTTGTGTGTCAACCGAACCTCGAACCGAAACCGAAATCGGTTCTACGGGGATGCCTTTAAATTCCTTTCTCTAGACAGACTAACCCGAACTATGATTCGTGGTCTTGTTTGCTCTAGAATGATTACAAAATGTGGAGTGTATCCATTTCGATTTACATTCATCGAATGTTGACAAGTTACTTATTCGTTTGTGGCTTTACAGGGTGGTTCATTACTATTTGTCATTGTGAAACAAATTGTATCATCAGAAATTTCTAATGTAATTTCTCATGCTTCATTCTCTTCCACAGCAAAAATAAATTTTCAATTGAGAGGCAACCCTTGTAATTAAACGTGAAATTAACGAAATTTTAGTTTTGAACAAAATGTATATCTCACTTTCAACCAACTAACACATTATTGCATGTTCTATAGAAGGGGTTGGTCATGAACCACCCTGTATGTAATAAAAACCGAATAGAACGTATTGAGGAGATACTCTGATAAACGTGTGCGAGTGTCCATGGATGCTTTCTCCGTACTTTCTCCGTACTTTCTACAGAGAAAGGGAGTGAATGACGGACTTTATGACTTTTGAAGCTTTTAACTCGGATTTCCACACTTGACTCAATCTTTTCTCACTCTCTCTCTCACTTCCTTTACATTTTTTATTTGATCTCTTCCGTCCTTCCTTCCCCTCATCCGCATCCCACCCACGACTCAATTTCCCCACAGTCACACAGTCACAGTCACTCAACCAAATTCACTGGTCTCTTTCTGTGCTGTGCTGTGTCATGAAATGTCTTGGACGGAAATCAAACTCAAACTTCACAATAGGCAGGTGGAATGGTCAGGACTTGCGAGACAGATGAGATCCAATAATCTTATTCACACAACAATACATTACTGATTTCCGAACCCATGAGAATTTTCTATGTCACGTGAGGCCAATTGTCCACATATTTTCTGTACAGTGTGCTAGTACTGAATAGTGTTAGTGTGTTCGTTTGAGCTCACCTGGCAATGTCTAAGAGAGCATCCATGGTTGAGACGGTGGTCCCATTGTCATTGTTCTCCATGTTCTCTTTGATGGAAATGTCTCCGGGATGAATAGCCACGACCATGATGATTCCCACGATGGCTGCCAAGATGGTGGTTACCATGTAGTAAATCAAAGCCCGGGAACCCATTCTCCCAGAAGATTTGGCATCCAACTGGGCCATTCCTAAAATAATAATAAATATTTTTTAATAGCAATCATTCCATAGATGGTGTTTGAGTACAAGGCAGGAATTGCTATTGTTGTCCAAAGTGTATTAAGAGGAGGACACCTACCGGTGACGAGAGAAGAGATGATGAGTGGAAGGATAAGCATTTTGAGCATCCGCATTAAGAGTTCTCCTGGAAAGGACACCAAGTCAATGGTGTCTTGTGAGGGTTCCAGATAGCGACAAAGAAACCCCGCCAAAAATCCAACCAGGACCCCCAGAATCGTCAACATAAGAAGGGAATTTGTTTTCATCCATTTCTTTACCTGGAATTGATTCAAGTGATTTGATTCAAATTTACAGGGAATATTTATTTATAATAGTAATTGTAAATAACTTTGGGTCAAAACTCACACTTTTAGCACAGGTGGGTTCACCATGAGAGTACCGAATGTACTGGGCTTCAGGTGCGTCTTTGGTTGTCTGATTTTGTGGATGAGCCATCTTGCACTCTACAATACAAGTTGTAATTGTAATTAGTAAACGTGACATTTCAGAGGTTCATTTTAAACAAAAATATTCAGTCGTCCCAACCTAACCTTTCGACATTCGAAAGTTCAGACTTTTATTGACATTTGAAAGAACTGTCGACTTTCGATATTTGGACACTTATTGTTAGACTTTTCACATTTGAATGTGCGTAAATCCCGAGGTATTAAATTTATTGGAACGTGTTTTTCCCCAAATCTGTATTCCCTTCTTGTTGATGTCTAGTCTCTGGTCTGGTATTTTTTTATGGAAAAGTCACGAAAAAGAGTGAAGATTTTAATCATGTTTTCACGTACAGTATTTGTTGGAGTTTCTTGAATTCGAAATTAGTTTCATGAACATGTTTGTGTGTTTATTTTGTTCCTCTATTCCATTCCATTTCGATTGAGACGCGTGGAAGCCTAATAATATTGCATTTTGAGGGATAGTGGTCGTAAACCTGAGGGGGGAAAGGAATGGGATCCCATAGAACTGCTCCCTCCACTCTGCTTGGGAGTCTCGTTTGTTTACTCTCTTCCGCAAACATTTATCTTTCCATTTCTTGAGTCTCAACGATATAAACTACAATCTGAGTATCTGAGGACCCAATCCCACCCATGCCACCCAATGAAACTCATGTTCCTGTCCTGTCCTCTTCTCACTCACCACTCACCAGTCATCACCCCAATCTTAGGTCATGGGGTCACAATCTCAATTGAATGCCTTTATGCCCTTTCTCTGTAGAAAATGATTTGCTCGTCAAAAATTCCCCGAATTCTGGCCATGTATCTTTCCAGACATCTTTGAGCCATAATTGTGACTCCTGCATTAATTCCGTTTGCAGCGAAATAATTTTTTTTTGCACTGTCATATGTTTGACTACTTCATTTGGATCAAACAAAAAATCTTGTGGTCACGTGGTCAAAGCGGTGTCAAACAAAACATTGTTTTCTGTCACAATTTCCGGATGATAAGGAAAGAAAATTTTTGGGGGAACCTCCACATTTATAAGGTTGAAGTCACACACAAAAGGCAACGATTTTGCGTTCCAGTATTGCGAGATATCAGGTTTTTGAAAAGTGGTGGAGCTAAAAAGATTTTTCGCTCGTTGATATTTTTCCTCTCCTCGGAATTACAAGGGAAACCCATTGAGTCCTTGGTGCTAGGGCCGTGACCTTGTATCACATAGACGTGAGACCGTGACCTCTAAGAAGAGCAGTTCACCTCGAAAGTCGACCTGATAAACGTTTGAAAAGATATGAGATAGTGATGAAGGCTATGACGAGATTGTAATGTTAACGGAATGGGTTCTTTTCTTTTATCAGACTTTCGCTGGGTGGGTTAAACGCACAATCTGAAAAGTGACATTTTAGATCTCCTTGGAATTTATCCAAGTTTTCACCACATCGAATCTTTAGATGAAGAAAGACTCAGGGATTCAGGGCCAATCATGAAACAATGAGACCGTGCGTGCCATTGAATTCTGTCAACATGGAAAACTTATAACATTCTAAGCAAACGTGATTTCAAAGCACTGCACTGTCGCACGTGAAGCTCTTACACTAAACACTATTTTCATTAAAATATTCTGAAAATATTTCGGTTGACAAAATTTTTCACTGCCAGTAAGGAGTTGGGAAAATAAGTTGAATTTTCTGATTGTAGTGAAATAATTGAACAAGACGAAGACGTAACGCAATCCACCATGCACCTGTGTGATGGGGATGCGGATGATGGCACGCGATTGATTTTATTTGCTATGAAACTATGAATATACTGAACAAAAGCTTCCCTTGTGAAATCCGTAATTAAATATCTTTCAAATTGGCAAATGAGAATGCGAGCCAAGCAGGCGTGAGATTTCCAGCAGCCAGCCTTTGATTCAAAGCATTTGATTTGAAACATTAAAAAAAAATCCTGCTATGGCTGCTGCGATATTATGGAATCACAATCATTCAGATTCAAATCAAGTTGTTCCAGAATCTGAGAATTTAATTGTCGATAGAATGTAATAAAACACATGAGATTCATGAGAAGTGAGATTTTGAGAAATCCGGTGGAACGATTTTAATTACAAAGTTCCAGGAATAGTGCTCAGAGAATCCAAACTGTGTCTGTCTGGTGTCGTATCATCACTATCACCCTCCATGCATCGAATCCTTACATGCCTCAATGAACGCACCGCACGTTAGAACGTTTGATTCGGTTTCTGGTATATTATGTGTACAGGGTGGTCCATAACAAGGTCCAAGCTAACCTATTTTGTACGTGAAATATTCGGTGACATTTGTCATTGTCGGCGCACCCGTTCTGAACATGAATATTAATTTATAATTAACCACCCTGTACTCATTTTCTGGAAAGAGAAAGTGAGATGACTTTATTTTCATGGGAATAAATGAATGGTTTGTTGAAAAGAACGATAGACAGTTCCAGGTTCCAGTTTTCCGTTCGTTCCAGGTTGGATAGATGAACTGACTGGAAAAATTCACTCAACCGAGTCGACCAAAGAAAAAGAAGAAAAGAAAAGGATTTTATCTTTTAGTGCGAAAAAAAATCGATCTCGCCCAAAAAACCGAAGAGAAAAAAACCAACTCTTCTTTTTTCTCTTTTTTTTTGAAATTATATAATCTCTCTTTCGTCTTCATTTCATTTCAAATGCCATTTCATTAAAACGTGAAGTCCTTTCTAAAATAATCATACTAGTTGGTTAGTTAGTGACGAAGAATCCATATGGACGCGGAAGCACTGGATCTTATAAATACATATCACAGGAAATTTTGGAAAACCAGGCCAAGGTCAATTTTATCTGTTTTGGGTTTCTTCATATTTTGTATAAATTAATGTACAATTTTTATACATGTACTTACGCCCAATTTTAATTCCATTTTTTCTCTATTCAGCTAATTTGTTGCCTCTGCCTACGACAACTAAATGAATTACCGTGACCGTGACTCCAACGGAGGAAGAAATGAAGAAAAGAAAGTAATCTTTTAGTACACGGACACGGAGTGTGTAAGATGGGATCATTTGATTGGGTCGTCGTCGTTCAGAGCTTAGAATCATCAATTCGACTTTTCACCCTCTTTCCTCCCTGATTTCTGCCTGATGTAGGTCAAGGAGTGATTAGACCTCCGACCCAACCATCTTCCTCCACAAACTCATCAACTGTTTACTTTCTACCATCTACAGCTAATGTCTTCCAAAAATTCCCAATGGAATCTTCCAGTTCTTCCATCCAGGAAACACTCCGTCACTCTTAACAAACTTGTGAAAGTACAGGGTGGGCCAAACAAAAATTTGTTTCAATGCTGGGGTGAGCTAAAACTGATCTGACCCGGATTTTCTGGCCCACCCTGTATATTTCGCTTGAAGAAAACTTTCCAACATTTTCCTGAAGGGACTTGGATTTAATTCCAAAGCCCTTGTCTCTCAACTCCTTAATTGATCTTTAAAATTCAAATCAGCAGAGGACTCTTCCATCCTGTGCTGCACTTCTCATTTGATTGGCAACTTGAGATGAGATTATTTACTTGGCCATACGGATGAGACCCATTAAGTCACTACTAAAACGATAAGTCAATTTTTGACAGAAAAACTTTTCAGCTTTCTACCCAAGACTGTTTTATTTGACTTATCAGTATTTTAGGCTATCACTATCATTCAAGGTATAAGTTATACAGGGTGACCAAAATATATTGTGCCTAATTCTTCATTTTCATTATTAACTTTGGGTGGTGGATTTGAACTTTATGACTCACCCTGTACAGACGCCATACTGCCATACATGTCCTTGAGATATTTGAGAGCATTTTGAACCAATTAAAGGATCGTAATTTGTACTTATAGTTGAGAAAAGCAAAGTTTGTGTTTTCCTATTTTGAATTAATATGGTGAATAAGAGGGTGATTGTGATTGTGTGATTGGTGACAGGACGTAATTAGTTCTCAAGACTTCTTCCTCGCTCCTCGTCTTGTCTGAATGAGGAAATCTGCTGACGATTGTCATTTAGCTAAGGAGTCTGCATGTCCTGTCCTGACTCTCTTCTGGATGACTCAACAGAAAATCTCTTCATCTCCATTTAAAAGAGTCTCTCCAATTCAATTCAGTCCAAAATGGATCACATCATCAAACCAGGTCATTTTCAACTTGAGTGACACGCAAGCAGATTTTCTTTTTTCTAAAAAAGAACCCGTCATGCCTCGTCTGTCTAGGAATTGGGAATGGGGTAGATGTAGATGGATGGGGTTCATTTTCAATCCGTCCCACTTTGATCGTCCAATGTTTGGAAATGAATTGAATTTTTCCTTACTACTACTAGGGGTACGTTTTTCGTTAAAGAACACAATTGTATTCTGATTAAAAATCTGAGGCAATATTTGACAATGTCATCTCTTTAATTATTATGCACGTGTCTTTCAAAATTTTAGATCAGAATCTGATGAAATAAAAATATATGGGCTGAACGTTGAGAGATTGGCTAAACAAGAATCTGTGTATGCACACACAATGGACTCATGTCAGATTGTCACGTGATCAACCTATTTTTCTTGAGTCTCCATAACTAGAATGACATAGGTTTGGACGTTTGGGCCTGGGTCTGGGTCTGTGAGAAGAAGGGATCTATTGTGAATAGAATACATGGATAGAAGTTGGACGGACTAACGATGCCTAGCGGGTAGTAGGAACGGATGTCACGAATGACACGGACCCACAATGGATTTTCAATAGACAACAGGCACTAGACTCCAGACGACTAGATTATGCATACAGAGTTGTGAAAGGGACAAAGCGGGGAAATGACACAGAATGGAGTCTAGTCTGGGTGACAATGACGAGGAAACACATAATGGACTCAAGTGTCTTTCCTAAACGCCAAGTCAACATTACACGACCTCATGTGTGTACGTGTACATGGGTTTGTGACTCTGAGAGCGACCTCTAGCTGCTATAGATTCCAAAACGTATAGCCTCAATTTTTAAGATTTCATCTCATCAAAAAACTGGCGATATACAGTATTCTGATCTAATTGAATGTTTACCAATAAACAACAGTTTTGTTCTTAGCATATTGTAAATGGCTAATTTAGGGCCAGCTGGGATTTCTTTACTGGGAATTCCAGGAAATAATATTTGCTCAAGGGATGTTGATGTTATTTTGTGAGTAGAAAGTGATTTAAATGTAAACAATCCTTAGTTTCACCTTGACTGACCGGAGAATAGAATTTTGTGCGTATCAGACTCAGAAAGTAAGACAATTAGACAGAGGCAGAGACTACCTAAGTTGAGTTTCTTTATTTATTAATTATTGTTTTCCCTTTACTCCCTACCCTACCCGTCGCAGTATTGGACTGATGATTGAAATATGAAGAGCACTTTTCATGTCAAGAACCTTCCGGATCCCCCCATTTCGATGCATAATTGAATTCATACCATACCCTTTCCATTAACCTTCCTTCCATAGGTTGTCTTCCGAGAAGTCAACTATATTCTGCTCTCTCAAATTCGGGGTATATATACTATCAGAAGCCGACATATACAAAAATTCATGTCGCGCGGGGCACGAGAATCATACTTTTACTCTTGCTCTTCATTCACCCATCGGTTTCACAATTATTCACATGTTATTCCGATATTTTGCGATGTGTGCTCAATGTAGTTGATGTAACATTTGGTTTTGAGATGATCGAGTGTTTCATGTGCATTTGCATGACTCAAGTGATTTGATAGTTTATCCAACCCATTGGTGCATTCCTTGTCATCCTAATTGATTATTCTATTGCAGTTTCGAGACACGGAAAACAAGAGAATAAGAGGAGAGATATTCAAATTGAAAGATTTGTTTGAGTTTGGATGGAGACCCAATGGAATTCCATGGCCCTATGACATTGTCATAATTGCAATGAGGCTGAATGCTAAGTTTGCTAAGCAGTAGCGTAACTATGAATGACACAATTTGGAATCCAGGGACAGCTAATAATGAGAATAAAAATGATTGGGCCGGGGTGCGGTGGTGTGGATGGAATTGAAATAAAAGACAGATCGTAGTTACGCGACTCATGACTACGAGACTACGACTATGACAACGTTATGGACTGAAGAGAGTGAATTTGCTCCTCTGGAATGGTTTGGTTATTCCCAGTCCCATCGTCAAACAATTTCTCTAATGGGTTTCTATTTGCATGATGGAATGAGAGTGACGACGGGACGGGACTCTAACTACACTCATACTCTGTTCAAATGAAACCATCCGAGCTCAATTCCTTCAAAGTTTCCAAACCAGAGTTGAGTCCATGAACCAAATGTACTCCTTGACACTGCACAGGGACAAGGACTATTCAAAACAAAGACTCAACACGGAAACTTTCTACCCCGTCAGATTCACTCTTATATTTTTTTTTTAAAAAAAATACGATAATTAATTGAAATTCTACGGACGTATGCTCGAATATTTTGTTTAGAAATTCCTTGGTGCCCCTAGCGGTGCGCGGTGGGAAGACACTTATTACCTTTGACTGCTAAGCAGTACAAACGGTATTTGGAATCTGGCACTGGCGAATCCTTGCCTCTTGAAAAAATCCCTTGTTATGTTCTAAAGATACAGTTGTACCGTACGGAGCTTTTAGAAAGTGCAAATAATTTCCGAGGTCACCACCGCATAGTGATAATAGTCCAGATAACTTTCCGCCCTCGTCATGAAAATGTATGGGTAGGTCTAAATGGGTCAATTAATTATAATAGAATGCATCCCAATTTTCCTGTATCATTTTGACCCACTACTTATTCCCACAATCGCTGCACCCGTTAAAAATGATTTTCTTGAGAAGAAGACGTTTGAACTTTGAAAACGCACATAAATCTTCCTCTGTGATATATTTATGAAATGCAATTTAGATTTATCACTACTTCAGGGCAGCTAGTTGTACAGGGTGGTTCATAACTCCGCGCGTACCCTATAAAAATTTACATTATTTTTGAGCAGATGGATGAAATACATGAGCCACCCTGTAGCCTGTACTGTTGGTTGCATTAGGAGAGGTACATTTGGAAGAACATTAGTGTTATTAGTGAGTCGGAGGAAATGGAAGCTGTCAGCGTCATTCATGAGATATGTGTTTGGAATTGAGGACACAAGGAAGAGGAATGGAGAGAAATCTCAATGGACATCATAATAGCCTGTCCTCACTCCCATGACATGTCAACTTTAAGAGGAACCTATGGTATGGTCACCCCACCGACCGACACCGACCGACATTACATTACATAAATACGTACATTTTCTGTCGTCCTTGGGAAAAACGAACAGCTCACTAAATTCTTGGGAAACGCGTGTAGAGTTGGACGTGGACACCACTTAGCCCAACTTGTCGTTGTCATCCTCCGGCCATGCCATGCCATTCCGGTCAACCTCATAAAGTAAAATTCCTGGAAACAATTTAAGGTAGTCCAAAAGTCTGAGTCCACGTAATTCTCTTAACTTTGTGACCGACTCTCAAAACATAATCGGATTTACTCGATATGTCTTACCGGGAACTATTTCCCAGATATACACGAGTTTCCTGGAAATTCGATTGATCAATAACTGTACACAAAATAGAGTGTCCATATTGTGAAATATCTGTCATCTGCGCCACCCTACTGTACATACATATAGATATCTCCTTGTCCAATGACATGTTTGCCAGCTACGTACGTATTTGACTCAATTTATTTTTGACCACGTTTTAACAATGAGAAATGGCGTGGCACGCACACGGAACTGTGTTCCCTGGAATTCGTTTTTTCTATTCTGCCTGGAATTTTCGGTGGAGCAATAGATTTTAATATTCTATGGCTGAAAAGTACACTCCTCGCATGGAGATCACAGCTTGACGACTTTCTCTATGGAAATTACATGCCCCTTTAAAATATTTTATTTTAACCTTTCAATCTTCGGAAAAAGTTGCCTAAGGATTTAATCAGTGTTGTTTGATACTCTATCGATACCTTCCATTCCATTCCACCCTCCCGGGGCAAATTGATAAGCATCCTAATCTCTACTCTTTGAACATTTAGCCTAAGGCAATGTGTTTCAATAAAAAACCACTCCCTAATATTTTAGAAATCTATCCGATCCCTATGATCAAATGATCAAGGAAATGAGCCATGATGTGAAATCTTGTACGTTGAAACTGATGGGGAATTAATTGGGTTTCATCGTCTAATGTGTGTATGTACGTATATATATATGTATATATGTACATGTAATACGAGTGAGTCTGAAGTCTGTGTCCGCCCAAGGGGTTATTGGATGGTTTCTAAGGGTTAGGATGACATGAGCTGACTAAACCTCATCCTCATCTCTTGTACACCCATAGTCCTCGTAATCCCTTTGTGCTTTGGAATAGTTTGAGGCTAAAAATCCTCTTGTTTCGACACATAATCTTTAGTTGATGACACGGATCGTAGTTCGTAGCTCGTGTACGTACACACAATCGATTCTCACAACATCTCGTCGCCAGGTTGCAAAGTGATCGTCATAATTATCTCCTACTCCGAATGCACAGGCACACGCCAAAGAACAAGAAGGATTGACAGCTTAGATTCTCTGTCTATCCCTTGCATTGCATTGTTTACGAGTGCTAGGCGCCAGACCAGAGTTGTTGCTAGGAATTCATTTCCCTCCAAATGCATTTTCATTACAATAAGAACCAAAACATTCAGTCGTCTGCACTAATGATCTCCTAAGGAGAAAAAATACAAGAGATAAAAATAAAAGGGACAGAAGAATACAAATCTAGTATAAAATACAAAAGGTACAAAAGTTTTAGAATTTTGTTATCTTTGGTTAAATGAGTCATCTTGGCAGTACAAGGAAACTATTTTACGTGTAAATCAAACTGAACGGTCCAAAGGTTAAAATTTCATTTAGTCAAAATTTAAATTCTGGATATTATGTCGGAATTGTCCCTAATATTGTCCAATTTTGTTTATCAATTTTTTTATATGTCGAAATAGAAAAATATTTAGATATTTTAAACGAATAATCATTTTTGGCAGGCGGACTGAGCTCAATATTTCCATGTGAAAATGTTTCCTTGTGAATAATGTGGTGAGGATGAAGAAAAGTAGCTGTAAAAATTGAGTCATAATTTGAGAAAGGATTGTTAAAAGTAGAGAAAGGAGAAATTGGAGTTTGGGGTGGAAAGGGAGTGGGTTTGTGGGTTAGCTGACTCTTCTTCATTTCCAAAGAGAGAGAGAGAGAGAGAAAGCGAGAGAAAGTTTGTAATAAATTTTGAAGGAAACATATCTCTCTAGTTTGCGGTCCACTTCACACCAAATATGGATGTTATATATGCATTATGACTATGACTTCCTCTTATCCCTCCATTCTACTCATATTCCTTTCTTAACTTCCAAAACTCTATATACTTTTAAACCTCCACGGTTACAGCCAAGTTGTCCAAGGAATGTACCACAAAAATTTACACCGTTGGAGTATGTCCAGTTTAGTATCGTACCATTTTCTTAAGCTTTAAAAAGTGTGGAAGGATTTAAGTCGGGAAGGTAGACTTTTCATTGTCACTGATCGGATGAGGAAGCAGATGACCTTGTCCTGCTTTCTTAGCCAGTGAAAAATGTGGACAACGAATGCACGATATTGTCTAAGCACAAAATATCTTACATTCACATGCATATTAGAATTCATATTGTAGTAAGTATTTCAATTTTTTTAATTCTGTCATATAATTTTCAATAATTTAAATGGCTTTCAGATTAAACCAAATCTTAACAGAATTTCTGTATAACCCGTGTAGTGAATTCAGGGAAGCCCACCAAATCATACTTTTTTGGCACAGAGAGGTAATTAGAGCGATGAAACTATCACACATATGTTTGTGCATAACCACGAATATTTTACACACGATACGGTTCTTACCACCAAAATATATTTGGCGTAAAGAGTAAAGAGTGTGCGTGTTGGACCAAAGAGTTGGAACTTGGAAGACAAATAGGAGTGATGAATCTCATTATCCTAATTAAAGTTGGAGATGAAATTAAAAAAAGTTCATTCAATTCTAAAGGATGTGAGAATGTGAGGTTTATTAGGATGTACATGGTGATCCATACACATTGAAAAGTAACCCATGTATATACAATGCTTTATTACCCACTTGGATTGTAAGAATTTATATTTTGACAGACAAATTATTATGAACCACCCTGTAATAGACTCATTTTGAAATGAGACGTACATACGAATGAGATGTAAAGTTTTCTCTGACTGGAACTTTGAAATGAGCTTAAAATTGGAAAGGAGTCTGTGAAAGTTTTAGTTGTAGAGAGAAAGGAAGAGAGAGAGAGAGAGAGAGAGAGAGTCATGAATTGAAATTCATTTTAATTCTCTCGACTCGGAAGATTATGAAGAGATGGGTTGAGGAGTATTATCAACTCCACTCACTCACGTGTCGTCAAAGTAAACCAATTAAAGTAAGAAGGGATGGAGAGGATTCCTCTTCATGCATCCATCCTACTTACTTACGATTAGAACTAGAACACTCAACAAACAAACAACATGCAATTTCTGAAAACCCTTTGATATGAATCAATCCGCTTATGACTCTCAAATCTCAATACTCATGTGTGTGTGTGTGTTTATTCTATGTGTATGATATTTTGAAACCAACACACAAACAACTTATGTATTTGTATGTATTATTCCTCTTGTGCTTGTCACAACAAAAGGGACAATAAATAAATCTCATCAAACAGAATCAGAATCTCTGTCCTCTGATGCATTTAAGTACTTGCATGATCATACAAAATAAATATTTTCAAATCCTTATTAAAAAACTAACGAGGAGTGGAGTGTATTCAAAATAATTGTATAATTCTACTTCTTAGAACTTTCTTTCTCTTAAAGTCTGTTTGTGTCATTTTAATGAATCCATCTAAGAAATCAGTTAGAGATTGACATTGTCTTTGTCCTCTTCATAACCTTGGAATGACTTGGCAATTTTTTTGCAAACATTGTAATATTTTAAAGTCCAGTCAAATAGCACAAAACATCCGTGTACTACTGTGTCTCTTCACTATTATAATGCAAGGTGTGCTCCTCTCCTACAAAGTTCAAAATATGAATGAAAGGTACCCCTAATAGTACGTAAAAACTTAATAGAGAAAAATCATCATTAGAGCAAATTTTTCATAAGAAAATAATTTAATAGCTTTTCGAAAATAGACAGGACAGGACGAGACGAAGAACAAGGTAATCACATACAGTGTATTTTTTCCGAGGTCAAGAGTCAACACGAGGCTGCTGTCAACGCTTTCACTTTCTCAGACGTCAATTGCATTTCAAATGTCGCAGTTGGCGTTGTACTTTTCCAGAGAGATAAGGTTATGGCAGAAAACAATGGGGTGACTCTGAAGGAGTCACCACACACTACACACCGACACCACACGTGCGACAATTAATCCATAACGATAATAATTAATAGTTTTGAATGTACAAAGCATCGTAAAACGGTTAACAATCCAAACTGCGCAATAATGACGTGAGACCACTGATGCTAATGGTCAGTGGCGCGTGTAAAGGGTGGTCCATAACAATTTGCCTCTTAACTCAATGAACGGACTGGGATTTAGATTTAGATTGAACTTGTGAACTACCCTGCATGTACTACCATGTATTGAGAGTACACACATGAATTTTGAACAAGAAGTAAAAGTAAGTATTGAGGATTGAGTGCATGCACTTAAGGCTTAATAAATTTTATCCATTTTGTATGCATATTCTTCATGTACTTACTATTCCGACCGCATAAGCATTTTATGAAATTTCATTTCAAAATTCGTAGAGTCAAGTGAACTCTATCCAGGAAGGAAACGAAGAAGGATTGGGAAGAGTGTGACCCAATTTATTTTGAAAGGTGGGGAATTTGAGGACCAACTCAACTTCATTTCCTTATCAAGGTGAACATGTATGATTTATACAGGGTGGGCCAACACTACACACACAACCGAGTCAAAAATTGGAAATAAAGAAAGCTCAGTTCAAGAATAATCTCATCTCATATTGTTTTGAATTGAAACGGATTTATTTATGGCAATAATCTTGCGGATAACTTTATAACGTGTAACCTATCAACCTGTCCAAAATCTTCAAATGGATCTGGAAGAGAATACTGTCGTCAGTTATGAACCACCCTGTAGCATGATTGGTTGACTGACTCATGAATTTGCATTTTATAGTGTGGAGTGGAAGGAAGGAAGGAAATGGAAGGATTTAAAGTGTTTGCCATGCACTTTCCATTTTCTAGACCCAAGGAGAGTACTAGGAGAGTATGAGCATAGATAGATAGAATAATATGATTTGGGTGACTGGGACTGGGACTGGAACTGTTCTGCTCCAATTTCTTTTTATACATACGTACAGGGTGCACCAGAAAATACTTTGAGTTACTCTAGGGATGAACACCTTCCCTGACTTACTCGAGATATGGTTCGTTAGAAAGCCCATGCCAGTTTCTCCTGGCCCACCCTGTATTTTGGCGATAGGAGGAAAGAGAAAGGAAATTGGGGGGTAAATGAAGAAGATGAGGTTCATAGAGATGGGGCTCAGGTTCGAGTCATCTGTCAATGTCACTCTGTCATTAATTCCACAGTACTTTCTCCACATTATTATGAGGTCTTTAAACACTCTTAACTACTCTTCCCAAAATAACATCTCTCCATTAGCTCTTAATACACAGGGTGACTCACAAATCATAACCTTATGACCACTTTCCAGCTGTTCATCATGAGGATGCGGATGTAGTAAAGTACGGGAATGGAACGTAGTCCTTTTAGCATGATAACTTCCCGTACCCGTAGCACAATTCACTACAGCATCAATCCAGTTGACAATATTTTGTTGGCTACTTTTCCCAGGAATTTATTCTATTGCAGTTTTCCTACTACTGTGGGTACCTTCCCAAGATCCCAAATCGCAAAAATTATTGTACACTCAATGTTTCACTATGCCATAAATTGATTGTGTGCATTTTTTCTTAATTTTCATACACTCTCTGATAAAAATACAATGATATTGGAGAAATGCCCTGAAAAATGTATATCTCAATATTTTCTGAGCACATGAGACCAAACTCAAAACTACGAACCACCTTTCAAGTGTAGTCGCAGTATAAATTGTCGTTCCTTGGTGTCTGAGGACATTTTAAGAGGAGAAATAAGACACATCTTCATTGCGATCCCGCGAGGAGCTCATATGAGGATTTCAGAGTTAATCTTTAGAGCTTGGCTTGGTTGGGAAAAGCTGAGAGCTTATCTTAACTTACACAATTTCCACGCTACATTTCAACGCGTAATATCCTTTTTCGCACAAAATAAATCACAGGAGCGATATTGTCATGTCCGCCTATATTGTGTCTACCAAAATACTATAGCCTTTAACATCCAGATTACCAAGAAACGAAAAATCTAGTTGGAACATTTAATGTGACCGTGACCATTTTGTTAAGGAAAATCTTGGAGGAACAATTCTCACATAAAAAAGTCCAGACCAGAATTTTTCTCTATGCCAGTAATTAAAAATTGTATCAAATATTTAAAACGTGCGTACGCACCTGAATTTGCCCAATGAGTTTCCTGTTGACCCTGTAGATCCTTCTTAAACTTTTTTTTGAAAAAATACCACGAAAATTAAACTTTTTCCATGAGTTTTCAAAAAAAAACTAAAGGTAAGTATTTTTGTTAGGAATAAAATCCGGATTTAAACTGAAGGACTCTTCCCGTGTGATTCAGAGTTAAAATTGAGGAGTGACATTCTGAAAAAAATGTCAAGGCGAAATAAAAGCAAATTGAGACATAAATTCTGAGGAGGAGTTGACAAGAGGGAAGTTGATAAAGGACTGAATTTGGACTCTGGAGTTTTGGAAAGAAGAACTCAAACTCAGCTGAGAAATCTGGAGAACGCCTTTCCTTTCTCCGCTCCGAATTTTCTCCCATGAATTTTCAGTGAGGAGAAAGTGGTTGGACTTGGACTCACTCCAGTGAGGTCCATTCCATTTAGCTAAGAGTTGATTTGGGCAAAGGAAAAGACAAGCACATGGCATATGGGTTGAAGGAGCGGAGGGTAGACGTAGACCAGGACAACACCTTGTTTTCTTGTCCAAAAATTTATGAGGCGATAAGTCCTCCTTCAACGTGTTCAACATTCATGAGGAGAAAGTCAAAGCCAAAAGCCAAAAGGGAAGGGAAGCAATTTAATGATCATGTATCCCGAACGGAAACATTCATCAAATCACAGCATACAAGGACTAGGAAAAGTCGCATCTCAATTTTAGAACGAAGACACAATTTCATATCCGATTCACATTTTTCATATTAGGAATGTATATGTACAGTGTCACTCCTTCTCATTGCACTACATGGGTATGTACATGACATGCATTGTACATGCACGGATTCGAGACTATGATATTTGCACATGCATGGGAAAGTGAGTTTCGCATAGATGGAATGAAACGGACGATTGTGATTGCGAATTATTGGGATTGCCATGCCATTCCCCGAAACTACTAGCCCAGGTTTAAAATTTGATTCCTCCTTCCTGTTTTGAATCGAACAGGTATGTATTTCGTAGACTCGAGTAACCTGAGAATCTAAAATTCTGTATTTATTATTATGACTACACGAACCCACACAAATATTTCTAAACATTTGTGGGGGTGACGGCGATGTCTCTGCCTATGGCGATTCTGGCACAGGTATCGCATATTGTAATGTACGTATTGGCAAAATTACCTGGAAATACATCCGCGGATTGGTTTTCGCGGCGTTCTGCTGTATTGAATTATTTATGTTCAATTATTCGGTTTTTATTCTTTTCATTCCGTCTTCCACACATACATTTCATTTTATTCTTTATTGGCGTAATATTTCAAAGCATTCAAATGTGCGTGTGTATTTTTCCATAAAATATGTTGAAATGATGAAATTAGTGTTGAGATTTTTTTTAGAAATCGGTACACACTGCCACGAGTATAAAATTTTCAAAAAAAAATCTTGCATGTATAATTAAGATTGTAGAAACAATGGGTTGTTTTGGAGAGTGCGATTCTGACTAATTTCACTGATTACACCTACAATAGTTTTATGAGTTAACCAAGGTTGAATCCAACCCCAACTTTCTAACGTGTGTCGCCAATAAAAAGAAATAGAAATTTGATCCTACACACTACTGGAGGCTGCAAAGTCCATTTAGTTTATATTAAAGAACATAATATGAGTACCTTGTGTCAATAATTTTGAACTGGAACCAGTCGTTCGTCGTCCATCGTAGTGCCAGGCAAGAATTATAACAACACTACTGCAGTGGTCCAGCAGAATCCTCACTCGTAATTTTTCAAGTCGAAATATTAATTCACACTTATCATTTTCAACAACCAAAAAATTCTTCTCAATTTTTTCTTAAATATTCGCTCCAAAAATTAACTTCGTTCGTTATTCCTCATAATTTTCATACACCTAAAATTACAGGCGTGTTTTTTTTCAAATGTAAATATAAAATATGTGAATACATGAGCCAATCTCCTAAAACAAATCTTTCTTGAATATTCCACTCCAAAAATTAATTTAAAAATTTAATATTTTATAGGGAAATTGTCTGAAGTGTCGGCACGATGAAGACAAAAAATCAAAATACTGAAGAAGCCAACAGGCACTGGAGAAATACCAGTAATTATGGGATTTCATTGGTACGACCAGCGACTCATTCACGACCAAGGGCACCTCCACCAACCCCGCGGGCCACTTACCCACAACCGTCCTCTTCATCAACTTGGTACCCTCCGAATGTTTCAATCCCGCCAGGTGTTCAAGCGGACGAGCTTGAAGGAATTCTTCGTAGTCTCCACCTGCGACAATCACCAATTCATGGCGGTATTCAACAACAGTCTTCTTGGAATGGTGTCATCATACCACAACCATATCGGATTGATAACAACATCCAACAACAGTCGGTCCGAAATAGTGCCATCATTCCACTACAATCACTTCACAGTGGTGACAACATTGAACAACGATCGTTCCGGAGTGGTGCAATCAATCAACAACATTTGTTTCGTAATGGTGATAATATTCAACAACAATCATTTCGGAATGGTGTCATTGTTCAAAAACAGTCGTTTCATAATGGTCACATCGTTTTACAACATTCACCTGCGAGTGGTGCCAAAATTCAACAGCAATCGTCTTGGAATGGTGCCATTCTTCAAAATCAATCGTTTCGGAGTGGTGACAACCTCCAACAACAATCGTCTCAGACTGGTGCCATCGTTCATAAACAGTCGTTCCGTAATGGTCACATCGTTCTACAAGAATCGCCTGGGAGTGGTGACAACCTCCAACAACAATCGGTACGTAATGGTGAGATCGTTGGACAACAATCGTTTCGGAACGGTACCATCATTCAACATACAACTCATAGTGTGAACGTCACCCAACATGCAGCGTTACAACTGGGCGGTAACGTCAACCAACACATGACGCTTTATGGGGCCAACGGGGCACAACAAAAATTGGTATATGTAGATGCTAACCAGCAAAGTATACAACAATCTACGGTCCATGGTTTTAATGAGAACCAAGAAGACCCAGGTGCAACCAACCAAAACCGCCAACAGAGGGCGCCTCGTGGTCGGCCCCGGAAACCACGACAAACGACACGTCGTGGTCGTGGCCCTGGTCGTGGTCGAGCTAACAAAGTGACCGAGGAACAACTGTACCTTCGTGGAGAAAATATTAACCATGGAGAGATGTCCTTCCTTGGTACTAACAACAATCAACCTCAATCGGCCATTCCTAGTACCAGCACCACTACCAACCAACAACAGGTGGCACCCCCTGCTCCGCATTTTGAAATCCCAAGCGTCCCACTCACAGTACCCATCCCTCCGATTCGCCCATCACCAAGACGAGCTCACCTGAATCCCTCACCGTGGCCTAGTTACGCATCCCCAAATTGGACGAATGAAAATGTGACCCATCCAGCTCAAGGGCAGAGATCAGATGACTTTCAAAACCAACCTGTAGATTTGTCACGCCCACGTCGTGAGAGAAGAGCCTTGGATCAAAATGAAGAGCCATATCAGCAAATCCCAAGGAGTTTTGCTAACAGAGCTCAACTTCAACAAAATTATAGCTTGGGTCATCCAGTTGTCCCAAAACGTCCACGTTATTCGCCACTCATCCAGTACCCACCACTCCAATATGGACAATTGCCGGAGCCGAAGGCAAAGACTACAATTCATTACCGTCCAGCATCCAATCCACAAGTCGTGGTCATTGACCTTACGGGAGATACTGATGAGGAAGAGGAGAGTGGGGGCAGGGAAGCGGACAGGGACGTGAAGAGGGTTGAACTTTTACCCCCGAACATTGTTGTGACTCCACCAGAGGGAGAGATATTGCTCACACCTGAAGAGTTCAGTTCCCCGGAAAATTTCATAGAAGAGCTTAGGGTTAAATTCAATTTCTTTAATTAATTAAAACCCTTGAATTTTTTTCTTCGTTGTAAACTTATTCATATGTAAGAAAGTACAAAAAACAAATAGAATCATTTTTTGGTAAAATTTTCTGTAAAATTTTTCTTCAAAAACTCTGTCAACTGTTAAATAATATTTTATGGGAATAAACGGGAAAAAAGTATTATGGCTGGTCGCGTGTTCATCTTCTTATATTAATTCATACGTCAATTAGTACTGTCGAGGATAGATGAAGATGATAGGGTCTCACTCAGGGATAATCAGTGAATGTTAGATTTTAGAGAATAATAGAAAAGACTCAAATATATTGCCAAATATTAAATACAGATCTTTTCAATTATATTAAATTCCCTAATTTTGTACGATCATGCATATCTAGACGCATAAGATCTTCTGGCAAACCATGAATCTCACGAACGAGCGTCTTACGAGATCGTATGTCTCTGAATCTGTTCTTTCTTATGGTTTACGGATAGAAACCGCTGTCCCGACAACTCAGGAATTTGATACATCCTCTCCATTCTCCTCGGTTCCTACGTTGTGTTGTACGTACAAAAAGATATCACGTTCAGGGAATCCTCAGGAGGAACCTACTTTAAATGCTTTTTTACGAATCTTTTGTATTAATTCAATAACGAGATATTTTTTCACTAAAAATTGCAAAGAATTGAACGTTTTTCCAAATATAAATTATACAGTTATAATAGCTTCCTTGTCAATTCGCCCAGTTAGTGTGCGTTGAATAGAAAGCCAGACGCGTTTCCAAGTGATATGATCGAGTACACTTGTCATTTTACTCTGATTTTGGACCTAGGACGTATTCTCCATCCAACAGCAGAGTCTTCTATACATATATTCCAATAGGGTGAAAACTTTTTTTTTGAGAATTCAAAGTGATTTCTAGAATAATTTTTTTTTATATACGATATAATAAAAAAATGTAAAATCCAAGAAATAATCGTTGACACATTTTGTGTACGTTGCCATGGTTTCCTCATGAATCGCGTGGTATTTCCGTTGTGTGCCACAAAGAGAGAATAACAACTAGAGAATATTTTAATGCATTTCAATCGTTCATTTTAATCCCTTTTGTGAGTCTTGGCTCAGAGAATTTTATATTTTGTGTATTTATTCTATTCGTGGAATGTAAAATGATAAGAGCATTGTAATTTGTCATGACGACCACCAGGTGAGATGTTATGTATGTTGGCAGGAGCGTCTAGGAGGACAAAGTAAAGTCCACGTGGAAAGACCGATTTCAAAGGAAAGGAAGAAAATGGTGATGTGGAATAAAGAGAGGGGGGAACACGAACAAGGGGTGAGGAGTAGAGATATTATGTATTATAGACATTCAGTCCTATGTCCTGTCTATTACTCGGAAATGGAGAATAATCGATAGCTCCCTTCAAAACTACATTACATTCATGGTCCAGGCAGGATGTATTGTATTTTGTCTGTACACGGAAGGAAATAGAGAAAGAGAAAGAAAGAGAAAGCCACAAGGGTTAGTTCTAAAGAAAAAGTCCTCTAAAGATCTTTAATATTTCCCACACAATATTTTTTTTTATTTGGGACAATCAAAATATAGGGCATTTCAAACATAAACCCCATCAACTTGTTTGGTTTCCCATTCGTCACGCACGCACTAATACTTAACATAAAAAGAGAAAGTGCTCAAAAGAAAGTATTGTCAATCTCCAGATCTCCTTCCGAATTCTTTCCACGTAGTATTTTGTATTTCCTCTCAGTAACAAAACTTGAAATATTTTTTATTAACTGTTATAACTGATTCTTATACAAAACCTGTTAAAAGTCATTCAAAGTGGAATTTGCCAAGACGTAATTTACCAGAGAAAATCCAACATAAGTTTCTTAGAATTTGCCACGACGTAATTAGCTAATTTGACCCGCCTACATTTTTCCAGTGGGAAATCCTGGGAATGACCAGACCTTGACATGAGATTAATGGTTGTGCTCAACTTAGACCGTGCCTTGTTTTGTTTATCTCTCCCATGTATTTACCAAACGTAATAAAATATAAACTGATTGAGTGAGTCTTATTTCCCATTAGACTACGTAACGTAACAATGTGAGACTAATTATGATCAAGACTAATTAAAGGACTTGCATGCTCAGAGGAAGGAAGATGAATGCAAGAGGATTTCTGATTAAGATAGATAATTCGACGCTCACTCAAATTAATCCGAGGGACGATGATTCCTTCTCCAATTCCTTAGGGACTCCGTCCAGTTCTTCTCAACCTCATAAAGTTTATAAGTAAATAGGAGAAAAGCAATAGGAATGGGAATACAGGGCGGATCATATATCTCTTTTTTCAAAATAAGTAGTTAATATGCCGAGGTTCAATCGTTTGCGTTTCGACTATATTATACACATGTTGAATGCATGTACCCCTACGGTGGTATTAAGGAGAAAGCGTGAGTTAGGAAAATGTTTTCGAAACTGGACCTTCCACTTATCATAGACGATTCCGGACAAAATATTGATGAACCACCATGTAACTTTCTCCTGCTTTCACTGTGACTCTGAATGCCATGTCCTGCAGTTGCAGAGCTGCAGTGGACTGGAAAAAGTTTGTTGCAGGTCTTGGGTCTTGGCATGGAATGAGTGTGATTTTGATAGTAGGATTTCCTTGGCTAACTTCCTTTGTGTCCTTTCACCAGGATGACCTTTCACCTCGACACACAATCACACCTCCAAACAATCAAACTCTCTCAATGGAGGAAAACTCAGGGAGAATCGATGGGGAATGGCGAGAGGCCAGAGCCAGTGCTAGAGCATTCATCCAAGCATTATTGGATTACTCAATAAATGCCCGTAAATGCCTGTCTCTATTTCTACAGATGACAATGAGCTAAAAGTCAATTCTTTCCAACATTTAGCTCGTGCTTCTTCTATTTTGGGAACAGTAAATTTTATTAGACAAACACAAGGGTGGAGGAAAATGTAACGTTAGACAAGAAATAAGGCATTGAGATTAGACTGGACACAGTGTAACAGTCCAGGCTTAATTTATGAACAGTCAATTCTTCTAAAATTGAGTAAGTATATATTTTTGTAGTCGACCACTGAAAATACAATCATTATTCCAATAAATATTTATTTCAACCGTTTTAACAACAGAAATTAAACACAGTTAGTCTATTGTCTTACTTACAATTAGACTTACAATTAGATTATTTATTGATGAAGTGATGTTCTAAGCTATTATTCCTAACTATTGTGCACATATGATTTTGTAGTGAATGGTTTGTCCGCATGGCTTAAAGAACTCAATTGTGAAATCCCTTAAATAAGTGCCATTGGAATTCTAGAATAATTGTAACATATTTACAATGCAACTTTCGTTTAAGTTCACACAGTTTTACTACTTTATAACTGGAGTAGACTTTGTGTAATATTGTGTGTCGAACTTGAAATCGGCATAAGATAAGGTTGAGCAGACTGACAGAAATGCATACAGAAATTCTCGGAGCCCTTAAGAAATAGAGTCGTGGCGGACGCAGACACCCAATTGATCTCATACGGGTACGCCATAATTCTTAGATTCGTGTTTAATATGAAAGACACACGTATAACAACAATTGCAACACATTGTGTACGTGTACTCTGGTTTCGCTATACGATTACTTTACACTCATAGTCTAACTACACAGCAGAACTTCAATTACAGGGGTTTATGTCACGTGGATCGTAAGGAATTGAAAAGTACGTATGTTTTAGACTCGCAACTCGGACAATTGAAGCTGAAACAGGAATATTAGGAAAGTCATGATCGTAGACGCAATCTGAAATGAGTACGAAAAGAAAAGAGCTCCAGTAAATGAACCGAGGCATATACCGTGTGTCGCAAAAAGAAGAGGCCACTTTGCATGCAGATTGCATGCAAAGTGGCCTCTTCTTTTTGCGACACACGGTACACAAGAGCAGTTTCTCACAATGTTTTCTCACAACTTTCCCCCGAATCACATAATATAATGACTTACCGATGGCAAAAGTGTATGATCAATTTTGAAAAAGTCATAGACCGTGAATTCGTACTTCCACGCCAGAACTGAGTCGGCCACACCTGTCCATCCCTAATTAATTTAGATTAGCATAGCACACAACTAACTTAATTAATTAAATGAAATAATTGTACATGAGCGTTTGTTGAATCTGAGATCAAAATCAGACGATCCTTTAGTTTGTCCTGTCTCAATGAAATCTAAAAAAATTTAACCCATAGCGAATAAATATGTGAACATTAATTGTTAAAACTAATTATTTAATTATTTACTTCAGATCTCACCCTTTCCTTCAAGTGATTCCCCAACGAACAGATCAAGGACATAGTAGTGAAAGTATGGACTGCAATGGAGATCATAAGGAGAAGTAAGGACAAGGAATGAAGAACTGTCCAGCTGAGTTGAATGAACACCGCAAACGTAATTGTGCTTTGCAGTAAGAAAATTAGACAGCAGACCCCAAAAACTTTATTGAAATCCCTCATTCTTAATTTGTAAGTTGAAAACATGGACAAAAACTTCTCGATTTCTTTAGAAGTGTGTGCATGGGATTCGGATTTTCTGATAGATCCAAGTGATTCTAATAAAAATGTGTTCTGCTGACTTGCGGATGCATTTTCGTTCAATTTGGAATTGCCGGAAAGGATACTCTCTAATTCCGTACAAATACACTCAAAATTATTTATGAGACAAATCCCAATTAGTG
Source organism: Protaphorura armata (assembly GCA_034700305.1). NCBI lineage: Eukaryota > Metazoa > Arthropoda > Collembola > Poduromorpha > Onychiuridae > Protaphorura > Protaphorura armata. The sequence continues at coordinate 32,370 of JAQIXO010000132.1, forward strand.
TGGTTGCATGGAGTATAAATTCTCCGGATGTAAACACAGCCACTGCACTGATTGTTTGTATTATAATTTTTCCGCTTGGGGTCTCCGAATAATAATCACTATAACAAGAGATTTACCTGACCTGATCCCCACAACCTTGACACGCCACATTTTTTTGGACGCCTTAGCATGCCTAAGTATTTTTTAATTTTAGTCTCATATGTACCCATCCGGGCAAGGCAGCAAGCAAACATCTACCACAATCGCTGCTTTCTTTGCCCATATGGGTTATGTAACATTGAGGTTTTAGTATTTTGATAAGTTTCCATTTCAACATAAAAATTTCGACGACACCCCACTCACGGAATGCCAGGGCACCAGAAAGGAAATAAGACGTGTCAACGTCCTGGCTCCCGGGGGTCAGGTCAGGTCATTCCCTTTGTAAGAACATACAGATACACTCTCGCTGTGATTTCATTGGCCATATTTAATAATGAAGTACAGAGAAGTAGAAACAATAAGCTTTTGCTGTAAACAAACCCGCGAAGACTCCTCATCTTCACTTCTCTACACATCCCAGCAAATTTTGAGCAACCTAAAGTGAAAACTAAAAGAACAAAAAGTTCACCGCTAATGTCAAAGATTGCTGAGGTGAATGCCACCATTGAATCAGACAAATAACCCTTATAACTGCCAATTGTCGATGTAATAAAATCAATGGAGTGTATCACATGCACTATTATTATAAGAAGAGTGTAAATTAAGGGCCATTTTCCTATTTTTCCAAATTTTGCAGATCCGATGAAAGGGGATTTGGTTGGGAAGCACCCAGCGATCCAACCAAAAAGTAAAGTAGCTTGTAGCCATGTTTGTAATAAACATGCCATGGTAGACTGTTCTATACGATTGTTCACTTGTACAAGGGCTACTTGAATTTGAGTGATGAGGCACTACAAAACGTAAATTAAACTTAAGGCTGCAATGATTCCAGTCATGTGTTCATTAGAACGAGTTTATGCAATTTGAATTATTAGTATGCACACGTATATTAGAGAAGCAGGATATATATAGTAAGTTTAGGTGTCCACTATCCAGTCTGACGCAAACTAGTGAGAATACTGGTGAGAACTGAGTTTGGGTTGAAGCTAAAATACAAGTGACTCATAAAATACCTCTTCACATTCAAGTGGTGACAATTTAGAAAACAGTCGATTTATTTCCCAACTCTGTCAGTCAATTTTGGCTCAATCTCATTTAAAATTATCTTAAATTCACAGAATATATTTGTACGAAAAAGAAGTACTATGTCTTGTGAATACTTGCAGTGGGCGATGTTCACAAATCAAAAGTATGACATTCGGCAATTCTGGCTCCTTACTCTCAAACAATTGCAATTTGCACAACCTCTCAGCTTTGTCATAAGTAACGGGAATCCTTGTTACGAATCTTTCTATATTTACGGAGTTGTTGTCAGGCCTCAAAATACTGTGCGTAATTATTCGTTGAGTGTAAACCCTGCGAAATTAACTTAATCCGTTTTAAATTGGTACGTATTTCATTGAGAAAGGATAAATTGAGGGATCATCTGATTTTGATTTTGATATCAAATTCGACCATGGAAATTGAGAGGTATTTAATTTCTCTCTAGACTCAATATTCCAAAAATATATAGACTACCTGACTTACATCCTCTTCCTGTTTCAAGTCGAATTGTCTGAGCCGAAGGAGTAGAGCGTCTCAAAAGCACCGAACGAAACATACAAATTATGCTGCTAATGTTATCCCATAGCATTTCATTCGAGAACAGTGAATAAACATAATACGAGTTTGGGGTCAAATGAAAAATGATGTCATTGAAATGACGATTTGATGATGGCTGATACGATTAAGATGAAATGGGATTATTTTCTGTAGTCAGACTCCGCAAAACTGACCCTTTTTCAAGGAACATACAGGCTTTGTCATAACCAACCATAAACTGGTCCTAACTTTTTCAATTTTAACTTTGTCTGAAAAGAGGGTTAGCTAAATCATAAGAAACTTAACTGCGCATCTTATGAGCCATTGCGCTGCGTAGAGCTCGTAACGGTTCGTAAACCGAACCGCGGTTTCGGTTCGGTATACGGTTCGGTTTGGCACAATCCGGTTCGGTTTGACTTCGGCTCGGTTTGTGTTCGGTTCGGTTTGAGATGCCAAACCGAACCGTAAACCGAAAAAAAAATACTTTTTTCCCCCCAAAGCTCATTTATTCTATTATCATTGATAATGAATTTATACGAATCCTGAGCCAAGTGTCTTATTTTTATTTCCTATTTCAATACTCACTCAAGGCTTATTAAATACTCATTGTTTCTTAACTTTCATGTATTCATGTAAACTCGCATGTTGCATTAATTCTAATTCCAAAACGTAGTTACCGTAAAATACCGATTAGAAGCCGGTTCCAAATACTAGCCGGGTCTAGAGTCGTATTATAGAAATAGAGGCCGGTCCCGAATAGTAGCCGGGTCTCAAATACTAGCCGGGTACTCTCTATGCTACTCTAATGCAATGTGAAGTCACTCAATGATAATTATAGAAATAAAAGCCGGTCCCGAATACAAGCCGGGTCTCAAATACTAGCCGGGTATTCTCTATGCTACTCTAATGCAATGTGAAGTCACTCAATGATAATTATAGAAATAAAAGCCGGTCCCGAATACAAGCC
>JAQIXO010000133.1:0-35042 GCA_034700305.1 Protaphorura armata
GGAAAAGGCGGATTTGTATTCAAATTTTGTCGCACCGAATCCAAAAAACTCGGATTCGAACCTGAAGTAATACCATTATTGTATAATGTATTTAAAAAGCGCATAGTTGCAGTTAAGCAGACGTCGTCAGCAGTTAGCATGAACAATGAACTGCATCAACTTGTGTATTAGACTCATAAAGGAGTCGAAACCTTAGACCAGAATCGCATTCGTTCGCATCCGGATTCACATTCGGATTCGTTTCCTTTGAATTTGGGAAAACGTGAAATCGGACTTGCGCGAAGCACTATGTTTCACTTTATACATACCAGCGAGAATGCAAGCAAACACAACGAATTAGCTTCTGCCATATTGTCACGAAAACTCAAAAAAGTTTGGCTCTTGGCGTCGATTCTCTGTTCTACACATCAAAGTAGAGTGAAAAATCAAAAAAATATATGCGAATTGCCTGCTATTTACTCTACGTTTTCTCAATAACTATTCAGAGACTAAAGGCCGCGATTTCCAAATCTGCCGGGGGCCGGGCCAACTCACGCGCCGGCACTGATACCATTATTGTATAATGTATTTAAAAAGCGCATAGTTGCAGTTAAGCAGACGTCGTCAGCAGTTAGCATGAACAATGAACTGCATCAACTTGTGTATTAGACTCATAAAGGAGTCGAAACCTTAGACCAGAATCGCATTCGTTCGCATCCGGATTCACATTCGGATTCGTTTCCTTTGAATTTGGGAAAACGTGAAATCGGACTTGCGCGAAGCACTATGTTTCACTTTATACATACCAGCGAGAATGCAAGCAAACACAACGAATTAGCTTCTGCCATATTGTCACGAAAACTCAAAAAAGTTTGGCTCTTGGCGTCGATTCTCTGTTCTACACATCAAAGTAGAGTGAAAAATCAAAAAAATATATGCGAATTGCCTGCTATTTACTCTACGTTTTCTCAATAACTATTCAGAGACTAAAGGCCGCGATTTCCAAATCTGCCGGGGGCCGGGCCAACTCACGCGCCGGCACTGCACATGGTCTATCCTTCGGGTGAATATGGAACATCCAGAAATGCCTTGTGAGAAGCATATTTTATTATTCTCATTAATTGACTCGTGCAACGTGAATGCGACATTGAGTCTTGAGTTCATAAATTATTTCCAACACAATCGGGCCAACAAGGTGTCTGCATTCATTTTCCTCGGGACTAGGCTAAAAATCAAGTACAGGAAGGAAGCAAGGCTCGACTCCACTCTTCCGTAAATGACACATTACTTTGGCAGTCAGCAGCAACACTTCTCCAATGTCGTCGTCTAGTGTCTCTTACTAGAAAAATCTTAGACGACAAAAACTAAGTCCACAAACTTTTGGACTGTCAGAATTTTGTAAGGTGAATCCATTATTCCCTACTATGCTTGACATTGTGAGTTACATGCAGAACGCGATGTAATGATGTACGCCGAAAATAGAGGCATTGCATACGTAATTACAAAATGAAGCTCTGTTTCAATCAAGCTAATGTCGGTTGGAGACAGCTTAGGGTTCCTTCTCAACATTGCCGTAAACTCTAAAATCTAGGTCAGAAGAACATTTCTAAAAATTACATTAGAGTTTAATCGAAAAACAGATAAAATAATATTGGTTTTATCACTACGAATCTTCTTATTAATCTTATAGTATTTAATGTGAGGTCACGATTCAGATTTCCATATTTCCTCACAAAGTTAGTTTCCGAACTTCTCAATCCTAAAAATTGCCGGTACTGTCATATTAGTGTGCCTGAATACAATCGGTTTCATTTTGGAGCCAAAGAATTCTATTTTCGAGGACAAAATGCAGCTATGGGCAAAATTTTAGTCAACCAGAACCGCCAATCCGCCAAAATCTTTGACCTAGAGTAAGCCGAACTAATTATTAAATTGCTCTATTTTCTAGAGAATAAGTTTTCCTGTAATGTAATGTGCCATACAACCTCCCAAAAAGACGTAATATTTTATCCTGGTCAATCATTAAAAGGCGCTCGATTTTGATTACAGGCGACACTTCTTTTTTAAATAAGCCACATTTAGGCCATTTTTTGGCATTTTTGGTTATGCTTAGTCTGGGAAACTGATTCCATTCTCCCTCTTTATTCTTTAGTAAGACATTTGATAATTATTTCCAATATTTTTGAAGAGAAATTCAATTGCAAACGTGGTGTGGGACCTTGTTGCACGTGTACGTATACTTTAAGCCAAACCACCGTTCCTCTTCATAAAATAGTTACATTCTTTTTTATTAGCAATTGGCAACCAACCTTCACCTGTCTAAAATCGAAATAAAACATTTAGCGAGACACATTCCACGTTTTCCGTGAGTGCGTAACTATATTTTTACAGCCACGAAGAATTGTTGGACGCACTTCCGAGAGAGATGGGTAAGAATAGATTTCTGTCTGAATACCTTCTGGTGTTAACTAAATTAAATCGGAATGAGTAACCACCGTAAATTCCTTGCTGGTTTTTGTTTAGCCGACCCTGTGCGCTACCGGCTACTTGAACTTTCAAAGTAACTATCATATCAAGACATTCTTCAAGTACTACGTGTAAATCGTGTAGTTGTTGAGATGACAACGACGAAATGCAATTGAATACGAATTTTAAGGAAATGCCGCATGGTGATAACGGGCTAAATATAGCTGTTCATTCCTTTAAAACAGCTCTGCACGGGAAAAATTATAACCAGAGATAAAAGGAATTCACGCGGAGGTATACTTATTACATAGAGATTACATGGTCAAAAATGACCAATGTTTTAAGACTTGCTTGGGATACTCCGGTGAAATAAATTGTAGTACAATTCGTCCGTATAAAATAGCAGTTCACAATAATGTGACTACGATCTGTTGAATTGCTATACTCATTCCAATGCGTTGAAGCGCGATGTTCACTATGCGTGTCCTAATGAGAAAAAGTCGTTATTTGTCACCAGGATGACTCGGTGGCAGATATTTATAGACCCCCGTTTGTCTTCTCGCAGAAATAATTTTATCGTCCCTGGATGAAATAAATCTGTCAACTAAATGGTAATTTGTAGGTAGAACCTTTTATTTGTCAAACCCACAAGAATCTGTCTTCCCATTCAGACACTGTTATACAGTTTTATTACGTTACATAAAATTTGAGTATTCTGGGGTCTTCGGATTCCAGTTCAACGGATTCTTGCTGAAAAACAAACATACGAATTCCTTAGAATTTAGAGGTTAGTGAACAATACTGAACAGTTAACATTTATTATTGTCTGTTGTACCACTCTCGGTACTACGATCGTAATTCTGTAGGAAGAAGTAGGCCAGGAAGTAAATTGAGCCCACACAATGTGTTCCATGTTACGCTTAAAATAAGCATACCACGGTGTGTATGCAAGTTGGTCTAACGCACATAAATTGACAAACAAACAAACATTAGATGTTCGAATTTGATACAATTTTACTTTTTCTAGTTCGTACAACTTTTCAACTCCATCCTCACCGATTAATTAGATTAATGAACCGTAGAGATATAAAAAGCTATCTGTACACAATACAGGAAAATGGAAATCGGCCCCGTTAAGACGAACCACGAAATTCAATAGTCTATAGTACTCCATTGGAAAGTCACAGTCTCCAGGCAATAAAAGTCAAACTTGATAAGACTGAATAGACTTAATTTTACGGAAATGCCCCGGAATTGGACTTCTTCTGAGAATCTTCTGCGTATCTAAATATTTTTTTCGAGTTATGTGGTTAAAATTATATTTTGAAATCTTGAATGGTTTTTTCTTCATACGGAAGAAGAATAAACCATTGTTATTCAACATGTGAATTTAGCTTGCACATATTTTCAAAGGCAATAAAATAATGTATCGAATGGGAGTAATCGTTCACTTTATTCTTCTGGCAAAGTCCGACACATGCAGCCACTACTTAATTGAACAGCAAACATGATTTTGGATGAAAACGACATTAAGTGCGTGACGCTTGAACTTTCAAAAATTGTATCCCAAACGTACGTAAGGTCGTTCATCCGGACGAATCATACAAACTCAATGTAAAGAATTCAAACACACGACCACGCTTTCGAATTCCTAAGGTAATTGCAAAAAGTAACTAGTAAAGTTCAGATTTTTATCAAGATTTAAAGCCGAGAGTCGCGAGAGTTATCATCCTGAACAAGGTTTTCTAAAGCCAAGAAACTCATTTCAGTAAGTGCATGAATACTTGACTTTTACGAGGGTCTAATGCGAAATGTTTGTTCTTTAAAGATTGTATATGCATTAGATTTGACTTTTTTAAAAAGAATTCAATCCGCGCGGCTAAACAGGGTCGGTTGTATTGAATCCAGAGTGAAGGCATGGGATTTTGTAACTCGGATCCAAGTACTTTGTATTAGCGTGCTTACTTGGATTCGTTTGGAATAATGGACTCCGGACGCGACGCGTCTGGCTCCAACAAAATGAAATTCATTCAGAGAGAAAGCAAAATTCCTTTTTATAGAACACGAGCATCTTGTACAATCAAAATCTTATAAAAAGGCTTAACAAGTATTTCCCAGTACTTGTCGTAAGAACGTTTTCAAGCAGTCAGGAATTAGTGGTAGATATCATACTAGCTACTTACTACTAGCCACAGTTAGTTGCTTACTACTTTCAAACTACAGAGAACACAAACTAGCCAGTTTTGTCCGTATTGAATATCCAGGTGTGATTTAGTGAAACCTCAGCTCAACTCAAGGAATGGTACGATTGTGAAACAAATTAACAATAAAAATTTTATTTTCCATTTTTAAGTGGTAGTTTCTTTTGAACGTTTGAAAAATTCATACTGATTGTGAGTTGATGATTTTGAAGACTCGAAATAGTTTTCATACTCTATTAAAAAAGTTGACCAAGTGTAAATGTTTTATTTTATATTATTCAAATTTTGTAAATTCTAAATTTGTTCATAAGTGTATTCTTATTACACTTTCAGGAAGACAAAGTCCGACGGGAGGGCAAAACCTGTAAGATCTGTATATTATTATATGCATGCGTTTTCCTAAAGAATTTTTAAGTTGATTAAAATTAATTGGACCGACGTCGTATCGAACAGACATCGACAAGTTGTTTCGGAAGTTTGATACTCTCGGGTCCGCTGCAATCACCAGACATGACATGCGGAAGCTAATGGACCTATTGATAGTTGGATTTAATGAGCATTTGGAGTTGGACGACAAAATGGACGCACACGCCAAAAGTAATCAAAAACAAAATTGTGGAAGTCTAAAATTTCTGACTTAGCCTAACTATTAAAATCACCTAAAATAAACTGAATACAGAATAATTTATTTTTGCTAATATTTCATTTTCCTAATCTATTTTTATTATTAATCTTATAGCTCAAAAATACACCAGAATGAACCCAAAAACAAAAACACTGGAAGTCCAATACCGTAAGTGGAAATAAAAGGAAATTATTTTCTGGATAGACCAATGGTAGCATTTAAGCTAAAATTATTTTGAAATATATAGAGGAAGATGCTTTGGACTTTCCTTCGACAATGGCAATTGCAGTTTCCTTCCTCAATAAATACGAAAGAAGGAATACGGATGCATTTTCTGGACGAGGTCTCATCACTAAGGCTGATATGCCACGTATAACAGCCACAGACTTGGACCACCGCGCTGATGGGAAGCGTCGAATTTTTTAATATCGCTGGCGCTGGACACTTATCGGTTTTGTAAATCAATTATAATAGTTTCACGTTTTCAAATGTAAAGTCAACATATACTTTTACTTGTTCGGGTTCAAGAAATGTTTTTGATTTTAACTACCTTACTGAAATATTACAGAACATGGTGAAGGTGTATCATAATTACAATACATTTTTGACAAATTATTATATTTGTTCAGAAATTCACGGCATGCACTTCCATCGTATACATCATTATTTCCCCGTGCACCTGTGCTTTAAGCAAATATTTTTTAATCTAATCATTTATACTTAAACTAAACAATTAAATAGGAATGACAAAATCCATGTAATAAATGAAGAAAATTGTTGGAATCATTGCATTCATTATTACATATACATCGTTATTTCACATTATTACGTTTTTACGAAACAATTCTTATATTGGTTTTTTTCTTCCGTCCGTTTATTGCCGGTTGTGTGCCTAAACGTATAGGATTATGAAGGTAGCCTCTCAAGTTATGCAAGTCGAAATACTCAACGTTTCACTCCGCTCAGATCTGAACCAATTTAATTTTGAGTTAAGTGAAAATTTTCAACTATTCCAGAGTGCATGCAATGATATTAAATCGAGAGTATTATTCCGAGATTCCGAGAAATCGAGAGTAGAATCTATTGTAAACTTTCTCCATTTCTTTAACAGAGAAACTTGTGGTGTGCGTTGAAGTTGCAATAGTAACAATTACAGATTTGGTTTTCATTTGAAGTTTTATAGTGTCTGCTAGTTTTAGTGTTTGTGAAAAGTGGTTTTAGTACGAGTGTTGCCATTCCTATGTATTCGTCCTCGGTGGTGACGACGACGAAGGGAGGCTGGAGAAAGGTAGAGAAAATTTTCCGGTCTGTGGAGTGAACTGATTGGGTTGAGATGAGAGAGAGAGAGAGGAGGAAGCTCAATATGCAAAGAAAAAGTTGGGAGAAAGGGTTTTCCATCAAAGACCAGGTAGATTGTTATTTGGTTGCATGCAGCACGAAGAAAACCAGGGCCAGACTTTGGTTGTCTGGATCGATACGCTTTCACCCAGATGGGACCCCTAGAATGTGAAAGCGGGAGAAAGCATCTCATTTCACATCCAAGTCTTTCCTAAACAAAACAATTAAAACTTGTTCCCTAAGAACAATGCACAGTATACGCTTCCATAGAATAACTTTTAGTAACAGTACAACCTAGGAAGGATTCAGTTTAGTTATCCGTTCAGTTCAATCCTTTAATTATATGCATACTCTTTAAAGTTCAAATAAAATATCAAAATGATTTTTAGAGGTGGACGCGGATTTATGACTGGTTGGGTCGGCGTGATCATGATTTGCTTCGCGCTAAGTGGAATTATGGTATGGCTATTTTAGCTCATTTCATTATGTTGTTTCTTAAATTTATGACTTACTCAATAAACTTATCCACTTTCAAAGTATAAAAAGTCAGATATACAGTTAATTGTTACGATCACTAAAGTTATGGTGGCCAATTATTAGTAAAAGAAATTCTAAGATTTAGCTGTAACGAAATCAAATAATTCGTTAAAATCTTGAAATACACAAGAGGCGCGGAACAGGTTTCTTTTGCGATAGAGAGTTTCAATTGGTTTGAAATAATCGCGAAGTTTTGTGATTGATTGATTGATTGATTGATTCTTTATTAATGTGCCAATTCTGAGAAGTACATAAAGAATGAATTAATTCAGAAACACGCCCCATTAATTAATTGGTGAATTGTGACTAACAAGTAAATTACTGTCACTATCACAGTCACACGGAAGTAACTTAATTATTGTCCGACCACAGCCTCAAACTCCTCAATTAATATCTATTTATTTTATATATATTGTGTTCAGATTTGTTGCTGCTGTTGGTGCGCAAATATATTCTCTAAACGCCGTCGAAATGATCTGGACAGTCTTGACTCTGAGATAGGCCCTGCACAAAGTAGTCCACAATTATTAAAAATATTATCACAACCTGAACTAGTAGAAGCGAGAAGACAATCCTACAACCCAACTCTTTCAAATGATATCGGTTTGTGATTACTAAGCCTACCTAATTTCAGAATGTTAATTAGACTTAAACATGTATCTTGTAATTGTGGCATTTTAGAAAACCCTCAGCCAATGTCACAACTGCCAAATCAAGAAGACATCCCATTTAATTATCCAAGCGATCGAATTTGTCCTTATCCACCGGCAGCAGGTTCCGCCGAGTCAGCAACAACCAATTTCGTTCCGATGCCAATGCCCTACGACGGGGTGAAAATTTAAAAAAAATATATATAACATGCCAAAATCATTTGGACTCAGAAGCAAAGAAATTATAAACTAAACGCTACAAATTACTTATACTCAGAATTCTGTTTTGGTGAACGGTAAGCCAAGACATTTTTACTAAATTCAAATGCCAACTCGTACATATCTATTTTATCCACACCTTGATTTACATTTCTACGGACCGAAATCGAATAAGACTATCGTAAAACTTTGGACAAAACGACGTGTTTAGTGCTGGTAAACCAACAAATACTATTTTAATTTTAATTTGAATACAACAATATCACAAAATAATATTTTCTTGAAATACCAACCTTCTGGGCTGGAATTATTAAAGTATTATAATCAGGACTTACCCAAAACACTGAAAATCCAAAACAGCAATGAATATTTAAGGTTTGCCAGAGCGCAAAGTTTTTGAACTTTTTCAAGTTTAATGTTGAAAGTTCAAATAAAAATGAAACAAAAGACATGCACTATTAAATACATCTCGTATAAATAATAAATATTAAGTCAATTACGTACCTTAAGTCTGTGTACAACTGAAACGTTAAACCCTTGGAGAAATATCCACAATAAATAACATTAAGGACAGATTATACGAACTTTTTGTCAAACCGTGAACGGATCGATAAAATCATATCAGATATCTGTGTCCTGACAATTATCTGATCTGCTTTGCTCTGAGCTACGAATTATTTGATCCGGTAGACAACATCAGTCGCTCGGCCAGATATGGTGCTGTTTGGTGTTCGTGAAGAGCGTGAAGCTTTTTCTAGCATAATTATATAGCATTATGTAATCTTTTCGTTATTCTTTCATTAGAATTCGTAAACTGTTTTAGTTGCTTCTGGCAAATGTTAATTTAACTAGAATTTAATATTAATTAGAAGGAAATTGGAAGTGCGAATGACTCAGAGATTGAAGCGGGCAATGAACTGAGAGGAACAAATGAAGTTTACAAATACAATACGACATTTTTAATTGTAAAAGCTAGAAAGTACGTTAAGAGATTGAGCAAGGCAAATGCGGGTCATTTTTGAGAACTTGTGCCAAGAAGGATTCCGACCCTTGTATTCTAGAATTATTTCGAAAAAGCGTACGACGTAGTAATAATACGGAGCAGTCTTATTTAAGTTTTAATTTTGCCGTTCTTAACGGGTTAATATTTGTCATCCTGTTTTTTAGATGTACTTATTTTGATTAAAATTATTGATTATTTTAGTGTTTGTTGGGGAATCATATACCAAATAAGTAGAATGTCTAAATATTTTTCTTTCGTAATTTACATCCATCGAATTATGTGATGTTGTTATTCGTTGTTCCTACGTTAATGATTTAGTTGCGTATATGCATTGAATAATAGTAATGTAGTCGAGAAAACGTTATGTAGCTTGATATAACTGATTTCGTTGATACAAATTAATTGAGCTTCAATATTTGGTTTGATTTAGTGAGCGATTAAATCGCCATTAATGATATCGAGTCTGAATCAATATGTTCTAAACGTTTAGTTTTTATTCCACATCAAGTGAAAATTTTAAATATTCCATTGAGAGAAGCAACAGATTATGATTCAAACATTTTTAAAAATCTGAGAAAACAATATATTTTGACTTCGATACAGGTTGGTCAGGTCAACAGAGAGCAGACACACTTATGTGCAGGATATTTATTAGAAAATCAATGTCCGTATAAAATCATTTCTGCGCATTCTTAGGAAATCGCGCTGCCAAACTTAATAGGGGCCACAATGAAAAAGAAGCCATTTGGAAACAAATGATGTAGAAAGATCAATATAACTCTCCGAATTATTACATGAAAGACATTAATTAATAGTTACTAATTACAGTACTCCCTCAATGTGTAACTTTACTTCGACATACAAATTCTGTTAAACGTTTGCTGCAATAAATAAGCTATTTTCAATGCATCAATATTTTGACTTTTTGCGTGAGTTAATATCATTTCAATAAACGAAATCCATGTTGCTCCGTACTTCGACCGCAATATTATCAGCGGAAAAGTTATGAACTCCACTTTTTAAAATTCATTCTAATTCAAATGAGAGTTTATTTTAACAAAATCTCACAAGTAATTTACGCTTGTCAATTTTTAGGTGTGCAGTTGATTCGAACTCGCATTGGATTTATCGATAATGATTAGGTATCTCCAAAAATTAAACTCAAGCTCAGCATCTGGATTTATTGCTTGAAATATGCCTAGACTTTCTGGGTCACCCTGTATCCCCCACATACAGGACAAAATGACTCACGAACGAATAAGGTGAATTTGGTGAGCTGTCACAAAGGAATTCAGGTCCATACGATTGTTGACTCATTCTTTTTGTTACTCATATTTGTTTGTTTACTTGATTCTGTTAATAATGCAATGTGCCTTTACATGACCGGACCAAACTCAACTGGAATAAAGCCCCCACCCGATATAAGTTATAAGAGTTATAATCATTCAAAGTTCTTCATTGTATTTCTTTTCGGACAAAAATCTCGGCGTTCGGGTGATCAAATCTCATTTATGACTTGTCTATGTCCCCAGTTCAGGTTGTCTGTATGTATGTATAGCAAATTGTCTGACATTATAGTTAATTAATTTTTATTCAAAGGGCTGGAAAAGCAGACTGAAGTTTTTATATGTATAGGATTAGCAGAACTTGATTCGACCTTCTGGTCATGTCAATTAAGTACTTGGAGTCCTGTACCCAAAGTCCATCATCTTATCTTCTCATCATCATCATATAGGATTACCGTAAATGACCGATCAATCGCCTGGGTTCGAATAGTCGCCTGGGTTCGAATAAACGCCGGGTCTTTCTCCATTACGCTTATGGAGAAAGTGGTGAAAGTCTGCGACCTCTGACCCTCCCGGAACAAATAATAGCCCGGGCTATTAATCGGTCATTTACGGTAGCTACAGTATTTTGAGTGCCGGGCCCTTGCCATGTGCCATTAAGAAGTTCTTATCAGTCAATAGTTAATACGGCCTGATATTCCCATAATAATATTTTTGTGAATTCGATTGATTGTATACCTAATCAGTTCAGTTAATGAAGTAAAATGACAGACAGAATTGTAGTTAAATAAAGCAATTTCTTGCTTGACGGTCAATTGTAATTGTTCGCAAGACCATGGTTAATGTCAACTTCGCAGTAAATAACATTGCCTTTACAGGTGCCACTTGTAAAGTCAACTCTTTTTGAGTTTACATAGATCTCTGACAGTTTCAAAATGTTTAATAAAATATCAACTTTCATAAGTCTTTAGAAATTAAATTCCTTACAATCCCTCAATCAAATTAGTGTTTCATATGCTAGCCATGTTAAGGCAATCTGTTATTAATTAGCGCAGAGTACCTACGCTTCGATACTTCGACTAAGCTAGGAAGGTTGGTTCCCTGGAAGAGCGAGATGTTCTACTTTCTTGGAATTTCAGTTTGAATTTTATTGAGTGACGAGACAACAAACACCCATGCAGATTGTTACGTTGAACAAGCTTTGCATATAGTTTTGAACTTGCGATCGCAATCTTGAAAATCTGCGATAATATCTGCAAATCAAGCATTTTTAGCCTTGGTGCTAAATTCCTCAATTCTTAAATGCCATTTAATGGGCAAAAATAACAATCTAGATAACTGCCTATGAGAAAGTCCAACCGACGCTACACAAATCGGGAATTTGTGCATAGCATTTTGGATATCTTTGGTAGGTAGTCAAATCATACTTCACGTAACCGCTGAAAATTTCAGGCTGTGGAGATCCATACAATCAAATGAATGGTCTTAGCAAGCAATAATGGCGGCTAAAGGAATTTTTGTGGAATCCAGCCCTGAGGAGCCCAAAACTTTAGGCTGAACTTAAAGACAAGTCAATCGGACCGGGGTCTGGAATAGTTTTTGAGATATCAGATGTATACTGTTAGTAGACACTTATAGTAGGCACTTCAAACCTACTCATTATCTTTAGTACTACAACCTTACATAATATCTGTAGGCACCAGCGACAATCTGTCTAATGTGCCCCGGCCCCTTGTATTGCTAAATCTGTAAAACTGATTTGATTTCTTCCCGTAAAATAACTACATTTTTACCCTATACTACATACATCACTTTGACTCACTAAACAACTAATTTAAAAAAATAGTGTATGTATGTTCCCTTAAAATTATTCTTGAAAAAACAGCAGCGGTAGTATAAAATGGATAGCATCCCTTTTGTTTTGCATTTCTTCATTTTTATATGAACGAGATTGACGTGTTTGACCGTAACACATGAATCTTGCTCCTCAAAATTTTTATTAGACTTTAAAACACTTCAGACTTCAATACATTATTACGGTTTTGTTTGTCACACATGGAAATATCAAATATCTTAAAATACAATCCATAGAATGTTCTCCCTTTTTATGCGATTCTTGGCATACCGTGGAAATAAATAAAATATCCACAGATTTTGAGTGCATGACTGGATATACCATGGCATGGATGGAACGGAGACACGTAGAAAAATGATACAAAGGAATAGGAAAATGTTAAGGGGATTTGAAGCAACGACGCAGGGCAAGACTGCACTGCCTGCCTGCCTTTGCCTGCAATACACAAGACATTGGTCGGGTCGGGGTCGTGTCGTGAGTCCCAGGAAAAGATTGTAGGGGAACTCTAAAAATTTTAAAGGGTAAAAAAATCAAGAGTTACAAAGACAAACAAGTTGCTACTAACCAATTTAACTAATTTAGTCACATTTCTTCCAAAATTAATTAGTGATTTTAATTTCGTCACATAGTGCAATGAAGTTTACGAGAAGAAAATGAAGTAAGGAAATCCATGACGAACACTGGACACTGACTGACTGCTCACCCTTTGTTTACAATTACATTAAATATTTGTGGGTTTCTTAAGTTTGATTTTCTTGGTGCTTTGCTAGATTTTAAAGTTATTTTGATCTGTCGATTGTTTTAAGAAATGGATTTGGTTAGTTGACGATGAACACAGTACACAGTGAACTATTTAGGTGATTTTTTTTAAATTCGCCTTTGTTGTTTCCCATTTGTTTTTAAACTTAAAGAATTTCGATTTGTTAATGACGTTAAGTAATATCGTAGGTTTCTTGGTGGCATGACAGAAGATTAGGAAGGTGGGATTTTAGAGAATGGATCTTTGAAAGCATAATTCGGATCTTTGAAAGCATAATTAGTTGGTTATTTTGAATTTCCAGTCTCGAGAGTTCTCAGTAAATTCAGTAGAGTAAAAGTATAACAACTGCAAACTGTAAACAATTCGATCTTTGTTCAATCACACTCATTCCATACAATTCAAACAATTTTTACAATTTTACACACTGCAATAATTGTACCCCCTGCTTCAACTGTGGTTTCTTTGTCATTTGTGTATGATATGTCTCTTACGTCTAATTATGGATATAGGATATCACTTTAATAGGGAATCAAAATAAGAAACTCGGACTAGAACTTACACACTTAATTTTTAAGCACAAGCTCATATATGGATACGAGTTTACTAAAGATTTTTTTATTTTGTGAAAAGGATGAGAACGTGGATACTTTGCCTTTGGCGGACGTGAGGTGATAGAAGGTTTAACTGAGCTGGAAGTGAGGACGATTGGGATTTGTTCGTAAATGAAATTCTGTTTGGAAGAAATCAGACTAAAATCTTCTTCTCTTTTTTGCTCAGAAGCAAGTTAATGTAAGTATTTAAACTCTCCTAAATTAAATTACAGTAAGCATCACATGCTGTCCCGAGGTGTTCAATATTTCTTTCATTTATCCTCGGGTTCTCCAAACAATTGGGTAATTTAACTAAAATAAAAGTAACTGTAATCTCTAAATCTCTTACATATGTTTATCTTGAAGTTCATGAGTGGATCAAACTCATGATGTTATCAGAGTCAGAGTCAGAGTCAGAGAATATTTTATTAAAGTCATAATGCTCCATACAACCATTCAATTCAGTATAATAACCAATTTGATTTCCAATGGGTGGCACACTATTCCGACATAATTAATAGTAATTACGAATACGAATGAATTGTTTGTAAATTAAAACAACCCGAATAAGTAATTAATTGCATTGCTAAATCACTTTAAAGATGTTCAACATCGATCGTTTAGTTTTTGTTGTTTCGTACTGTCCGGTCGAGCCATCAGAAATTCCTGAAATCTAAAACGAACAACGGTGAAACATTTTTTTGCCTGCGTCAGCCAAGCTTGAATTTTTAAAATGTGCTGCTTGATAAATAAATACGTCACACGTCCGGCCTGAAAAAATTGGAAACAATGAAACTGTTAGAAATTGAATTTTTTCTTTCTGGAATTTGACGCGTAGTATTCATTGTACTTCATTGTTATGTGAGTTGAACTAGAGTTTATTAGCACTATCGTTTTTCATTTCTTATCTGTTCCATGATAATTCCATGCGCTCCTATTACTCTTTCTCGCCCTCGTGTTGAACTCAGACTATCAGTCAATTATGACTTGCTATTTCACGACCAACGTTTTTGTTTTAACTTGCTTTTACACATCCTTTCCATTCTTTTCAGGTGTAGACTCAGACTGGGATCCATCTACTAATTCATCTTTAGGAACGACGAAGGATTGCGGTCGTTATAATTACAGTTCACTTAAAACTACTCTACCAACTACAATTTCAGCACGAAAACAAATCACCAAAATTAGTTGAATGTGGGAGATATCTAATTTGTTCAATATAGAACTCTTCACACAAAAAGCTGAAGCATAATTGCCGATTATCCAACAGAACTGGAAACGACATCTTCGTCTTTGGGCAATGGGAAATTGTATATCTTGTAGAGAAGTGTCAACTAATGAATCACCGGAACTTCGTGTTGTGGACGGGAATCAAAAAATTAGTGGTAAGGCTTTATTTTCGATTATTATTTAGAAATCAAGATCTGTTGATGTTTGTATGTATTAAGACTAGATGCATCGCAAACAGTGAAGAAACATGATATCTTAATACCGATTTTTATTCTACGTGTCTCAAATTCCAATTTTTTAATTCATATGTCTTTGTAAGTCAAGAATTTTTGTATTGCTCTCTGTTGTCACAGATATTCAAGCGACTAGTTCTTCAGTCACGGGAATGTATCATTCTGACGGGTTTAATGGATCTGGACAAGACAATGTAATCTCGGCAAGTACAACGAATTCCGGGAGTAGGGTCACTCCTGGATTCTCATCGGGAATGAACGCTGAACCTACAATTACCTCGTCACAAAAAGTTGAGAAGAAAAACTTTTACTCTAGAATTCCACCGTTGGGAAGGAGTGGGAGCACTTCAGACAGAAAGTCTTCTAGTATAACTGCCACTGCAGCCATAAGGTAAATTCTTTTAACGTTTTATAGGTATTTGGTATTACGTCATTCGACTTGCTGAAGTCGTTTCAATGAATCCGGCAAATGCACTATTGCTTACAATCGACTCCACAGTTTGTTAAAATTTCCGTAATACGGTCTAATGTCATTTCGAACTCGGATTTTCGTATTTATATTGTAGTACTAATTTGGTCATTCAATACTACTAGTTATCCTATTTGAAATCGCACTTTACGCAATCGATAACACATTTAAATCATCTAATATTTTCGCTGAAATTGCAGGGACAACAACAACCAATACTCGGAGTCCAAAATCTCCTCACTGTTTGCCACGTACAAAGACATGCTTGAAGATTCTATTTTACCGGAAGGAATAGAACGCCTTTGCAAAGATTTAGAACTTAAGCCTGACGACTACAAAGTTCTTATTCTTGCCTGGAAATTTGAAGCTAAACAGATGTGTCGTTTCACAAGAGCCGAGTTCACAAATGGAATGAAAGAATTAAGAACAGACACACTCAAAGGAGTCCAAGCTCGCCTTCACGACCTTGTCACTGAGTTACATAACGACCCTGTCAAATTTAAAGAATTGTACCGTTTTACATTCAAATTTGGTTTAGACTATGACATTGGTCAACGGATATTACCAGTAGACATGGCCATTAGTTTATGGCGCGTAGTATTCTCCCATTCTGAGCCTCGTATTCTTCAGCGCTGGATTAGTTTTCTAGAACAACATCCCAACCTTATTCGTGGCATTCAACGTGATACATGGAACATGTTCCTCAACTTTACGGAAACTGTCGGGAACGACCTTAGTTCTTATGATGAGGCTGAGGCATGGCCTAGTTTATTTGACGATTTTGTTGAATTCGAAAATGATTCACTAAATCAAAATATTAGTAGTTTCCCTGTGGGTGATAATAGGGAAGAGGGGTCTGAGAGACAAAAAACAGATCAAAATGACAATTCCCCAAAGGAAGGTCAAAAGATGAGTAGCAAAACCTCAGTACAGGAAGAGGAGGGGTTCCAATGACCTAGCCTGACGAAGTAGCTAAGATATTTTATGCGGAGCGGACTATCGAAAAACTTATTTTCCGAAAACAAATGACGACAGTTATTCTTGTCTTTTAAATTAAGCAGAACAACTACTAAAAACCTTTCTTGTTAAAAGAAGCTCCAGTACGCACGCATACAGGCGCAATGAGTAAATTAGTAATTACTTTCCTACACAGTCGCTGTTTTTTCTTGTAGGCTGACTCGCTTTCGCATACTATTTACTGTAGTTTAAACTATGTTTTTGTTAAAGGATCGACCAAACTGTTTCACATATTTAAAAATAACTACAATTTTTGTCATTTTTAAAATGACAAAAATCTTAGACCGCATAATTTTAGGAGTAAAACAATCACAGTCTTTTAAGCACCAGCTATTATGGCAATAGCTGTGCATAGTTACGGAGGAATGACCTCTCATCGTCTCATCTCATAATTATATTATAGACTTACTAGGCTATGTAAAAATTAATTATAATGTAACGAATCCTTTTAGTTTGTCTTATTTTACTAGATTGATTTTTCTCTAATCTTATAAGACTGACTATTACGTTTAATTTATTTTCCAAGGCATTGCACGTCTTCGAAATAACTTCGCATTACTTAATTGTTACAAATGAGAGTGAATTTTTGGAAGAGTACTTTCAACGCTATTGCATGCATGGTAGTCCGTGTTCATTGCCATTCAACATGTCATCGTGTATTAAATCGCACTGAAAATTAGCTTGTTGTAGGTGTGTCATTAAAAAACACATTGATGAAAGCGAAACATTTGTCTTGTTTTCAAATTTTGTTGACTTGAATTGAATTAAATTTTTGCAAGCCTGCCTGTGACTAGTTACCAGTACCACTTGGCTGAGGTTGTGGGTGAAAAATCGAACAAAAGAATAAACAACGTTAAAACTAAAGTATTTTAAACTTTTCAATATTTGTGGAGTAGGAGGTCGGACTAATGAGTTGAGTTGAATTTTTTATACAATATAATTGCTTAATGTGTGTTATTCCATGTCTTATTCATAGTATTTGTATTATCTGCATAATTTACTTGTTTTGTGATAATTGCGTGCACGAGTTCAACAGGAAGAAAATCATTTTCTGTTCTCTCAAGTATTCGTTTGTTTATTCGAATAAAATATAGATGTGTTGAAACATTCAAATGTTCTTATCAATGCATCAATGCTAAAAGTCCTTCCTTTTTTACTCCATTACATTATGGCTGGCTTCATACCAGAATAAAATTACCGTAAGCGTAATCATAAGCTTTGCAAGTTGAAATTGCAACCCAATAAAATATACAATTTGCATTTACAATTTCATCAACTTTTTGGATTTGGTTGGATTGGATGTGAAATATGCCTGCGAAACAATAACCTGGGTGTGAGAAACCCGCGAACGAAAGGTTCAGTCGAAATCTATTCAATTTATTTATTTTTGAGATTTGTTTTATTCCAAGTCTCGAAGACAGAAGAATTAGGAGAAAAATTTACCGTCCTGTAGAACGGTGTTTCACATTACATTGGTTTTGTTCGTGTTATTGCATGCTGTGCCTCCGCATTGCATTGTAAATGTAATCAAATCACGTAAAAGTTTTGCTTTTGGGCCAAAATGCAGGCGACGGAGGCAAAGTCAGGAAACTTGGTCCGGATTTATGCATTTACTACGTCGGGGCACTGTGGGATAATATCGTCTGCCTTCATATTATTACGTTTTCTAAACTTCACTTATACTTGACACACATTGAACTTCACCACAGTCAAGTTCCGACTCAATTTCGAAAGAAGTAATTAATTTTCCCAGTATTATCTTTATAAATCTACTTTTCTACGTTGTATCAGGGAGTACTCTCTGCGTTGTATCTTGAACAATAGTCCCATATCGATAGGTTAGTTACAGGAGATTCTATTTTCAACTTAATAATGGCATGCCATTTATATTAAAGAATGTGGTTTTCTGTAGCACGCAATGCCAACTCATGAGTTGAATTTCGTTCTCTGTAGTTTACGAAAGTAGGCAATCTTGTTTATTTTTGAGAGCACATCCGTGACGTATTGTTTCCAGCAATATTAATTTAATTTATTCTGATAACGAGATTCTTCCAGGTAATTCCATATGTATAGATGAAAACACACACGCACGTCTAACATAATCCATTCCTTAATCTGATTTCTCTCGATCCTTGCTTGCGCGTAAAGTAGAGGGTAACCTTGACCTTCCATTCTTTCTTTGACTTTGACAATTATCTTTATTTTGTATTGTAATTTTGACATGTACCTATCAATATCAACCAGTCAACCATGAGTATTCACTCATCTCGTCGAAATATATTTGTTCTGAAGAGTTTCTTTTCGTTTGTCCAGTCAGCATTAAAAATCTTTCGAATCACAATAATCTACGTTTTGTATTTACTTTTACGTGTGACGGGATTAAGGAAAATTTGGTAATGCATTTAGTAAGCGTTTCTGAAGCTAGAAGCATTTTACCGTAACTAACCTCAGTTAACTATCGAGATTTCGAAAGATTAAAAGCATTGTTACAATTATATGTTACAATACAATTTCACGATTTAGTTTTCTGGTCTCATTGATGAGTACCTGTGATCAATCATGAGTACCTGTTTTGTGTGTATTCGGTGTGTTCAATTAAGTTCAATAAATTCTAAACAATAATCATTAGTCTATTGTCGCACGCATATATGAGTACATATGCCGGACAGCCCGTTCACAAAGTTCACTTTTCGTCGAGAGGCAAGTTGAATCCCAAACCCAAACTCAATTAAAAGGTTTCAACTCTCATAGGAGAAAATAATGCACTTGCTTTTCGGGTGGCCGGTGACCTTGTCTTTAACGTTAGTTCAGGGCCCTCAAAGTTCGGGAGTAATTGTGGTCTTACTATTAACAATTTGATATGATCCGACAGATAGTTGGTGAATTATTATTTATTTAATTTAAATTATTGTATTGTTCCACCAGGAGGACGATATGCAAGACCGTTCGTAAAATAGAGATAATGGCGCACCGAAGCCAAGAACAAATGCAACAAGCCAGGAGACGCTTGGCCGCTGTTGCATTTCTGACGAATATTTCTCTGGATGGGTCCTATAAGGACAGCGGTTGGCCTCGAGAATACGCCAAGCAACAGGAGGCTCTGAAAGTGGCCGAAGCAGGGATTGTAAGTAGAAGTCGAGAATCAGTTGAATTGCCGGGGATAGCAGGTCACGATGTGACACGGTCACACCCGTCTATCCCCCAGGAACCAAAGCCATGTTATTCAAAGGATGTCAGGAGGACGTCTACTGGAAACGATTCGGAATTTCCAGAAGGTGACCCACAGTCGGAATATTTGACCAACTTAATTCGTGCCCGGTACTACATACATACTCAATACGATATTCACATCACAGTCCATGTCATGGTTCGTGTAGTAACAATTATTTTTTTGGTTGGATTTTTAGGGCCAACACAGTTCACATGGAACCAAAATATGTTCACCACACTGTTTCCCGTCAGGATTCTTCAGGTCAGGGTCGTCGGGCTCATTTTAGCAGTTCCGAAAGCGTGGAACATCCTGGTGAGGCAGAATAATGTGGTAGTCTCAAATTGTAATGTGATCCTATTCATTGCATTAATTTCTTAATATATATTTATTTTAGGAATTAAAAGTCAACACTTGTCCAACACGAATGTGTCCGAGACCTCCTCAACCGAAGTAAAGTCTGAAGTCAAGATTGTACCCATGTGTGATGTCACTTCTGACTTAATTTTTAAGAAAGGAAGACTCATCGTTCTAGCCTCCAAGCGTACCATGGTCTTAATATTTTCTGTCCTCCCATACACGAGAAATACTTATGTCCCTAGGTTAGACTTACGTTTTGAACAATTTTCCAGTGTTAGCCAATTTACTGTAGATATATCACCGAATTCTATGTGAATACTTTCAGAGCTGCTGGTGTCGATAGACAATTAGAAGGTGGTTTGCGGCGGAGAAACACTTCCGGCAGTCGTCCAATCCCCCAACTTGTAGCCGATACGCCTGTTGACCCACTGGAACAATTTATTCAGAGAACAAGGGGTGAAGTCAGTTATGGGTATCTTCTCCGGTCATACAATGAAGTCAATAGATCTCGTCAACTCTCTTTGGAATCGAATACACTACTTGATGACACCAACGATATTCTAAAACGTCTTTATGTTGCCAGGTTTGTATTTATAACATACAATGTATTTTTTATGGTTGTAACATTATCATGTTGTATCATTGATATGAACCAAAAATTAACTGTGGAGAGCTTCGACAAAAGTTACACAACTTTGCAAGATTTTAGGTAAAATGCTACAATACTACGGTACAATTTTTTTTAAATTTTTAGGGGCCTGTCAAATGAACCTGTTGTAAAAATCCAAGACGGAAGTTATTCTGGGACAGGGAATTCGACTCCTTGTGAAACCGAAACACGCGGTTTACGAAGATTCCTGAATCAGTACTCTACAACTGCCCATTCTTGGAACCGAGGAATATTTTCTTCTGCCACTTATTCCCCACATTTATTAGATGACCCTGAGTTTCGAGCTGGGAAACATAGAACGCTTTTGACATTTCCATCGTATATTACCTCTGTGATTGACTATTGTAAGCCGTCAGACATGAAGAAAGAGCTTAATGATAAGTTTCGGGAACGTTTCCCTGAAGTACAACTAACCTTGAGTAAATTGAAAAGGTAAGATTGGATTATAACTATGTAATATTTATTGGAGATTTGTTTAAGAATGTTTTATATTACTTTTCAGTCTGAAAAGAGAAATGAGGAAAGCTGCGAGGTCCGATAGTACTATTGACTGGATAATAGTTGCAAATGCATTCGTTTATTTTGAAAAATTGATATTGGGATCTTTTGTGACAAAGTACAATCGAAAATTTTGCGCTGGTGCTTGCCTTCTCCTCTCCGCCAAATTAAATGACGTTAAAGGAACCAATTTGCACAATCTCTTTGAGGTAATTTGTAAAAGTATTCAAATTCTGGATGTACGAAAATAAAATTTCATTTCAATGTTTCTATTCAGTTTATTGAACGCACATTTCGTGTGAGCCGAAAAGATTTGATCACATTTGAGTTCGCAGTCCTGGTGGCTCTTGAATTCACCCTACATCTTCCTACTTGGGAAGTTTTCCCGCATTACCAAAGGCTTTTATACGAAGCTTAAGTATTCGCTGAAACGACGAGGTAATTTTGGACAAAATAAATAATTTATGTGCTGACAATTGTAATTACTCAATTACTCTGGATTGTCATTTATTTTTATACTCAGATTCTTAATAAGTGATTTTTAAGGCGTCATTGTTCTTGCTTTAGATTCACCATAAAATCAATTTTGTATCCGACAACCGATGATGGCAATGTGAAATAGTTACTCGTTACATGTACTGGATGGCTGCTGGCGTGTCTGTCTGGTTTTGAGACAACCGGTTTTGAAAATATTATTTGATTTTTTGATTTTTTTAAATAAGTGTAAATAAAATGTATGTATATTCTCGTCGGAACATTGTTTTTAAAATGTTTGTATTTTTGTGTCCTACTACAATACCCACAAATGTAATAATTTAACCCACGCCACGCTAATGAATCAATAAAGAGTCTTGATTTCGAACTTCAAGCTAACGTGACTATACATTTATCGTTCTCGCACATTTATCGTATCATCCCTTGAACATCTGATACTTTATTCATAACAGAATAACGGTGAACGATTGCAACACCTTTATTTCCTTATTAATCATCTTAATTTCATAAGTTCGTCGTTGAAAAATTTTGACCTATAAAATAAAAATACTGATTGAGTTGTCCTGCTGTTGTGTCATATACGTACACGTTCGGGTGAAACATGCAAAGTTTCCTTGACATGTACAAGTCATTCGAGTTTTACTTTAGGAAACGAGGATAAAGGATTATTTTGCAATTGGTAATACACGGTGTTACACAAAAGTTTGGCCAAAAGCCAATAACGCCATAATTAGGTCAACAGCAACACTGGGTTGTGTTAGGGTTAGGGAAGTGGAAAAAGTTTTCCCGTTCATTCACAAAATCAATCCTGAGAAGAAAAGTACAAGTGTTGTGCTAACCTTTACAAAAAGTTTAAAATATGGAATCAGTATTAGAGACGCTAACAATAAACGGTGGAACTATAAGCGATTTCGACCGCAAATTAAAACAAATTCTAGCATTCTCAACTGGAGTGTTTGGATTTATCGAGAAGACGAAACGTGAAATCTCAGAGAATAAGCCCGTAGATGTTATCGTAAAGGAAGGAAATAATTTTAACATCGCTTTTAAATATTATATAGAACTTTATACAGCGTTCAATTGTTTAAATGATTCGTCTTTCATGAGACATGTATCACAACTTCAAGAGAGTTTACCTGAAGATCAAAGTGATGAGCTTGACAATGCGATGGAAAAATATACAGAGACCGAAGAAGCATGGGATGAATTTTTGGAAATGATTGATTTCAAACTGGAGTGGAACGTTAACACTCGTCCATTCTTAAGTGAACTGAGTCCAGTCAAGCTAGAATTGGAGAGTAATTTCGAAGAGACAATTTCAATGCAAGAAATCATGAGAGGGAAAAATGTTCCGCGAGATTGTGACAAACCAAAATTCACTTGGTTTATGTTTCTTCGACATTTGACCTGACCTCCGTGTCGTGCCCACTTGGCTGTTCTTTCATCTTTAAGAGTAAGCCTTTACACTCGAAGATGTTTATGCCATCATTTTAATAAAAATATTTAATAAAAGAATAACGACAGTAGTTGAAAAGGAATGCGTAATGGATAACTTAGCCACACAACATGGGTTCCACGCATTTCTCAGATATTTTGTTTCTGGCTGGCACGCATAGTGCAACGCGGTATGCGGGTGGACAGTTGGACTTGGAAGTGTGTGGACTCGACTATGGATGTGGAGTTGTAAAACAAGATCGCCGTATGAATAATACGAACGAATGCCGAATGCGAATGATAGAAAATTGACACTCCTGTGAGTATCAGTTTATGGGTAACGATAGTCTAAAATTTTCTCATTGAAACAGGATAAACTGGATGAACTTAAATGTCAAGTGGTCATCTTAACATTCGCCATTCGTGAGGGAATCAAACTTTGGAAGAGAGATACTGGTTGTCCGTTCCCAATTTTTCTGGATCGGTCCGACACAAGGGAAGTCTACGCACAGTTTGGAATGAACAGATCCATACACCGGGTAAATTAATATAATACTAATGGAAAGGAAGATGCTTTGTAAAATTGTATTAATTGAACTACATTTCGCAATCAATCATCGATTTAATTCAAGTTTGAAGAATTAAAACATAAATTAGAATTCACACACAGCTAGATGCAACTCCGAACTGCTTAATCGACCTAAAATAATCCCCGAAGTATTGGCACGCTACATGTATACGACAAACAATCATTTCTTTCTTCAAATCCTCTTGAAATCCGTTGTATAAACTTACTTTCTGCCAGTCTTGAGACCCTATAGATTTTTGAAAGAATACAATTAATAGAAAAATAACTATATAATAGACTAGTTCAACAAAATCTTACCAGTGCATGATAATTCTGGATGATGTCCCGGATCTCCTACCGATTCGGCAGGAAATTCTTTCAATGCATGACTCACTCTCGACAATACTTCTTAAACTCCTACTTGCACGGCCCAATTGGTCTTGTCCATTGTTGTTTTGGTCCAAATTAGGGAGATCAATTAGAATTACAAGTGGAAAATTATAACCAATTAGAATAACAACTCCTAATGGTAACAAAAGTAATGGGATCAAAAATACTCCCAGAAGTGCAATGGCGACAATCCCAATCACTCCTCCAGCTATTGCACCACCGATTCCACTGTGACTATGTCCCCCACCGCCGCCATCATCAGAGTTGTCGCCTATGCTAACATCATTGTTGTCGAAGGCGTCAGGCAGAATCTCTGAAATCAATCAAGCAATCCTTTTTTAAATTATTCGTTTGATTGTTGAATTTTCCTTTACACTTTTGGTTCTTTTGAAATGTATCGTGTTCCTTTTTATTTCACTTTACCAGGGCATGTCTTTATTTGCCGCATGTAACTCATGTAAGTCCTGCTTGACTTAATATCTAATCTAACAGGCCATATGTTTTAGGGTTTAACGTCATTTTGAGCAAAGTTAGACACAAAGACACACTTTGAATATTTTCGTTGTCCATGTTGAGCGGACATCCTGCATATATAGGTTCAAATACCAGATTGTTTCATTCTTTTCCGAAGAGTTTTGAGAAACGGGTCTTTGTTCAGTGTAGCACTTTATGCATTAACTATCACTTTTCCATTTGAGCATGTGGTGAACCTGAGTCTTCTTGTTCTGCGAATTATACAGGGTGTCCACGAAAAGGGTCCGCATTGTTTGTGCTTTTTTCGTTGTTGGGCAGTTTAATCTCATTGCCTGTAATGTAAATTTTCGTAACTACGCCAATATCTAAACAAACAGTGCGGACCCTTTTCGTGGACACCCTGTATGCCACTATTTGAGGGGGCCGACGGATTGTAACTTCGATAACTTTTCTCAGCCGAAAAGCACTTGCGTAACAAGCTTGGATTGATTGTAAACCTTTTACTGTGAGAGTAATTTTCCTGAAATCCTGTTAGATAATATTTTCTTTTGCATCAGTACGCATTCTTGTCCATATTAAAGAATGAGACGGATCAGTCATATATTCATAATTATTATTGTATTTGTCTTATTTTTAACATTGTACGGATAGGGATTTCACATACTAGGTGAATGTACTAACAAACGAATTTCTCTAGAAAAGCGACCAATTATATCGTTCAGGGTCAACAGAATTGGGTTGTCATTTTAAGACGCTTCATCCTGGAAAGAATACTCAATACTCGCCACTTGTACCTGTTCAGAGTTTATCACTGAACTATTCAGTGATAAACTCTAAACCCAAAATGCGAATGCAAAGATTTCCTTTTTAACGAGACTTGATTAGCGGATTTGTAATTTTCTTTTAATTTGGGTAACTCGATTTACCTGTTTGCTTTCGAAGTGCTGCAGTTGGAATTGGAAAATAGTGAGCCACCTTCCTTGCAAAAAGTTCCTGGGGATTTTGAATAGATTTACCATAGCGTCTCACATATTCGGGTTCTACTGAACTGAGATTCTCTGGAAAAGCCGAAACGTATGTAAAAGTTGTTACGATAAAGAAGACTAAAGTGACGGCACAAAGTGCAATGCAATCAAACTTCATGTTTAAAATTGGAATGTAAATAATCTTGAAGTGAGACTTGACTTGTATATATAACGTTTTAGGGTTTTGAGCACATTAATAAATGGACGCACTAGGTTTATCATATAATAAGTTTAACAATTGTAAATGGCTCGTGCATGTATTTTCGGTCAAACAAAGATCTCCGTATGATATGCAGATATGCTAATGAGCACGGTTTTAGCAAGTTCTTGATCTGTTCCTAATACTTCAGGATTTACGTGTGCTAAATGAAAGGCAAATTCGCACCTCGAATTAAGGTTGCGTCGTGGATCGAATCCCTTCATAAATAGTAGTACAAGTAGAACACAGTTCCTTTTTCTACAGATATTTTTATTTTTAAAACTGTATCCTACGTCATCCAACAGAATGATTACGACTAGTTAGTACATCAGTTAATTGTGCTATATTTTCAGTATAGCATTGATAAGTTTCCAATTTAAATGGATTATTTGCACATTAGGCATGTAAACGGCAAAGTCTATAGGATTTCCTAGCAGTTTTCATAGTTTTGTCTCCATTCTCCATAGCTACAATTTGTAATATCGAACTATACGCTTTCTTGATCTGACAGAGTCGATGTTCAAATACAATACGGAAGGCTATCGAGGATTTAAATCTGATGACAACAATGTTTCCAACTTATGATGTTGAAGACGATCAACTCCAAATGGCAGGAGATGTTATCTTCGATTCGGACGGAAAGTTAATTTTTAAACACATCAGTGAAGACCCACTGGATCGTCCTGACGTCTCAACAGTTTTTGAAGCAATCGGGGCTGCCAGTACTAATAATGAAATTTCACACTAATTTCATTCTAAACACGTACATAATATAGTATTGCAATTGCATCTGAGAGTAATTATTTCGAAGACATGAAAGAGTATGGTGAAAGTACGCTGAGTAGTACCATAATCCGGATTTTATTGTTTGAAAAATTACTTGAATACTACATGTAATAAACTCTGCAAATCCGTAATCCTTATGTAGAAAATTATCGCATATGCTTCCATAAACTCAATAACATCGAAATGAAAACGAAAACCACTAGATTAGTTCATAAATAAAACAACAAAAGCACAAAAGCATCACTCTCATTACACAACAAATCAGTAAAAACTATTGCGTGGAATCACATTTTGACTAAAAATTCCAAATAATATCGTGGTACTGGGGTGCACGCGACCCACGTAAACTTTGGGTCTATGATAATTGTACTCGCAAAAAGCTAAATTAATAATAATCAATTCCGGTGACTAGCAGTGGAATAACAACTAAGCTATCGCGAAATGTGTCGTAGATGATCGGTTGCTTCGTCATATCCAAAGGCATCGGCAACGTATTCGTCTCTCAACTGTCGATAATCAACTATAAAGTTGTATTGCTGGAATGAATCATTAAAAAGCAGTATTAGCAAATGTCCGAGCCTGTATTCATGAATGTAAAAAATGTCTAGAAATTACTTTGACCGTCGGAATAGCCCTGGCACCAAGCAGTCTCTTCATAGTATCGTAAACATCACTGAAACTTAAGTTGTCATCTGTGTGAAGAAGTAAGGCTGAAGCCACGACGCATGAACGTCCTAGTCCATCTCTTGATCTGAATTTTCAGAAAATAATATTTCCATTTGAAACTGAAACTCGTTACACTCGTCAGCAATTCATTTAAATTACAGAATCATCCGGTTAGAATGACTTGAATGACAATTATGATCGGAGTTTCTAAGTAGATAGAATGTATGTTTTATATATAGACTAAATAGACTTACATGATTACACATTTTTCTCCTCGTTCCAACACACCAAATATTTTTCGTATTATTTGAAGTAAACTCTCAATACTAGGAAAAAGTCCAAATTCACATGGATAGTGCTCTGTTTGGATTCCCACAGCATCAAAAGCACTCAAAATGTTGGGAACTCCAAATCTATCCAGCTCTCTGTCCTCGCATAATATAATAGCGTAGTAAATCTCATTCGATATAATCACATCTAATTTGGAAAGACAACAAGAAAATGAGGTTCCAAAGGCTCAGTTCTGAACTAGTACCAGTACAATTCTCTCCATATCCATATCCCGGGAATATCTTCTATCTCATTGCATTTACGTTTTAAATAAAAATAACCCGGAAGATAAGAGAGAAATGTCCGACGATAACAAAGTTATACCAGACTAACTCAAATCATCCTGAAAATCCCTGGCTACAAATCGGTGCCTGCAACCCGGTAGTCCACCAATTGCTACTTTATCTGAATATCCCAAACAGCTTAGGTCCAACCTTTATAGAGAGATAAGACAAATTAAAATTACCATTTAACAAAATTGCGATTAATACAAACTAATGATAGGCACAATAATTCCAATTAAGCTCTTCCATTACCAGTTCACTTTATACGGAGTCAACGAATTCATTTTCCAGTTCGGGGAATGTTTTCATTGACACGGACAACGGAGTGAGAGTTCCTAGCCAGAATGATATCAAAAATAAAAGACATAAAAAACTATTATTACAAATTATTTTCAAATATTTTCTAATTTTTCAAAAATATTACAAAATTATTTTCACCTGTGTGCGTGCTTGTATCATAAGTACCATAAACATAACATACAGATTGTAAAAATCTGGGCTTATGATTACACATAAAAATCTAATAAAAATTTCAGTCAATTCAAAGCTTTAAAAATTGTAGTAAAAGTATTGGTCTCCCTTCTCTGAGCCTTTAAAAATTAAAGTATGGTTTTAAAAAAGTTAAATGCACTAACGGTTTCTTATGGGTAAATTTTATTCAAATGAGTCCGGGAATTTCGCGCATATTTTGCCACTCTATTTTAAATTTGAACGGAGCTGTTTAGTTTTGGTTAATTCGTAAGACTGCGAAGTAAAAACAAAATTAAAGTTTAGAATTAATAAAATTATTACATACAAAAAGGCGTATAATTTTTAAATATGATCAGTGATTTCTGCAGTTGAAAAAATTCAATACAAAGTACTTAAACTTCTGAAGAATTTGGAGTGATTGACATTTCAATTTCACTTTGTTTTATTTCAACGACATATTCGAAAGTTCAAGAATTTAAGATTTTCAATTCACCTTCGTGTTTGTCGATAACAAAAAGAAATCAGTCATGTCTTTCACCCTGGGTGCATTTTCTTACATCATGGCCCTCGTCGTTGATGCTTTTCTTATATTCTTTGCCATTTTTCACGTAAGAGTCATAAATATTATTGGACGTTAATTTAATAAAATCTAATCTATCTCCCTATGTAACTAAATTATCTAATCGGACATTAATATAATACATGATGAAAATGAGGAATACATAATTAACACACTTGTTTAATTGTTCTTAATTTTGCAGATCATCGCATTTGATGAACTCAAGACAGACTATAAAAATCCTATTGAGCAGTGCCAGAGTCTGAATCCGGTAAATTGACTTTGACTTTATTTTTATTACATACTTACTTAACAATTTATAAATACTTCAGGTACTTTAAGAAACTTTATTTTAATAAGAATATTAATTTCTCCAAATTTCAGTTGGTCCTTCCTGAGTATGGAATTCATCTCTTCTTCAATCTCCTTTTTCTGATTAGTGGGGAATGGTTTTCGTTGCTTCTAAATATTCCTCTCATAGCGTACCATGTTCATCGGTAGGTAAAACTTAAATCATTATTTGGTACTTGGTACTCACTCAGATTCAGACAGAGACTTGTTCTGTTCGCCGCCGTAAATTCAGAATTTTATAGTTAGAGTCATAGTCATACCTTAAAAAGATATTAATGTTCAAGGTCGTTAAGACTATCTGTTTGACCAGACACCAGTCACCCTAATTGTACTATTTGGTGGAGCAATTGATCCAGAATTTCCCAGTTTGCTTCTACAATGTGTTCTTTAATTGCAGGTACAAGACTCGTCCCGTGATGTCAGGGGTCGGGATTTACGATCCCACATCAATCATGAATGCAGATGTGTTGAACAGTTGTCAACGGGAAGGGTGGTTCAAACTTGCCTTCTATTTGCTCTCATTCTTCTACTATTTGTACGCCATGATCTACGCACTCATAACGTATTGAACTAACAACGCTAGGATCTAAGAAATTATCTAAGATATCTCGTGTAATTAATTTTGATTGAAACTTACGTGCATGTGATCAATACGTGGTCTACTTAATTTTGTTTTTTCTGATTTGAGACTTTATTACTGCAATCACCAACCATTCACCATTCATCTCAACTAGCATAAATATTAGCTATTCACAATGGATTTTTGAACCTTAATTGCGTGGTTTCGCATTTATCCTTATACTAGTCTTGCAATTCGAGGTTGTGTAATTGTGAAAACCCCTTCGAATTTTGAAATCGAGAATTGTCTGATAGAAATGTTAATCTTACTGTAATTACTCACTTGAGTGTCTTGTAATACCTTATATACCTATTCCAAATACTTTTGGTATAAATGATTTATAAAATATTTATAATATAAATACAGGATTGGCATTTGCCAAAGCCTTTTATTGTATGTAATCTTAATTATCAAAAGTAACAAGATGAACTCATGAAAGTAAGTATTTGTCAAATACTATCCAAAGTTGAAGGGTTTGATGAAAGGAAAACCAGTTGTGTATCGTTGAAGATTGTTGATTAGGAAAGCCACACGATTCGGGCTTCACAATTTACTTCGAATTAACTGAAAGTATTTGGCAATAACCACCCCTTCCTTTGCTGTATGATCTTTGCAACGTATTTGATAAAAAATGAAATAAAAAGAATAATGGATGACTCTTGAACAATTTTATTAGTCCATGCTTTTAGAAATATTTCATTTAAACACCGGAAACAATAACTAAATATTTATCAATAGTTTAGTTCATGGTATGGTAGGATAATAAATTACGAACTTAATGGCCTAATAATATCAATGCACTAGTCTCCAAGACGAGAAAAATTATTCCCCTTTGGTTCAATTCTAAAATGACTTTTACAACACAAGGAAGTTAAATCTAGTAATGTTTACGTTAAAAATTGACGTTTATAGTTTAAACTATTACTCAACATAAACTAGAAAATAGTATATAAATAAACTCTTCAAGTTTTAGAGTTATGCATGCATGGATGGATGTCGTAACGGTTGTGTAGAATACGAACGTACAACTTAAGGTCACAGAACTAGATAATTCTAATCTTAATGTTGGCGAGTTGGCGTAATCCTAATAATCAGACATGGACAAGAAATCAAGGAATGGAATGGCTTGCAAGTATTTGGACCCTTCTGTCGCATTCTCTCATTTGCATTGTAAAGTAAGTGTACATTAATTAGAAGTTCACGCAATTCAATCGACGCGATATTTGTGATGAAGAAATTGTACAAAATTTGCATTACAGGATTCTTGAAAGACATGCTCTATTTCATTTGGATAATTTAGATTGTAGCCATTCTTCTGTGAGTTCTTCGAGCTCCCTTAATTCATAAGTTCTGGTGAGGTCTACTTCCTTTTGAAGAGACAACTTACTCCCAGCATACATCATTTGTAATTCTGGAATAGAAGTACCTTTAGTAACACAACTTTTCAATTGCAGTAATTTTTAAAATCCATATAACCGCATTAGCATTACCTGGATTACAGTCCCTTGGGGTAATGAATATAAAACAAAGTGGATACGAAACCCGTGCATCGTCTTTATGTTCCATTTTGTACGAAAGAACTACATAACGTGGTTGATGTCCAGGTAAAGCTTCCACCAGATCTTCTATGGTTATATCCTGTAACAAGGAAATATAACAGATTTAAGCAATTTTATACGATCACATTCACAGTGTAATATCATTCGTTGAGGCAAATGTTTTATTTTCTTCTTTACCTCAAGTTCCTGATCCAAAATTACTGTGTGTTTTTCCCGATCTACTTTCACTGAAACAAAACAATGAGAGAATTATAGTTCCGATTCCTATCCGATTACATTATATGAATCTATTCACAATACTTCCAGAAGACTTTACACAATAACAAATAGCACATCAATTCAAACATACAATAATAGCTCAATATGAGTGTATGACTTACTTATTATGGCCGCATTTTTACTTAAATCTTTGCGAAATCTGAAGGCCGTCAGAGCTTCCCTTAAGTCCGCATCAATATCGCACACTTTCATATTACCAGACTGTAAAACGAAATTTTATACTTTGCATGAGAGAAGGCCATGAAACCATGATAATTTAACTCATATTTTCACTTACCATCGTAAAAAGCTTTCCTGACGATTAAGAAGATCTGGAAAATAAATTTCTAGACGGAGTATAAGTGTATTAATTCTTAAACTAATTAGTTATTGCCTAGTTGGAATTCAGAATTTTTTCCTTAAACCACTCCCTACAATTTTATGCACGATCGGCCCATAGCTACAGACTCTCATAGCTAACTGATACAGCTTGATACATCTTGCGATAGACTTTGCCTCACAATACCCCTATTCTATCATTCATTTCTGGTGTAATTCTTATCCGCATAAAAATATTATGGTGAAAATGGTATTTATGTTCAGTTTTCACAAAATGAAGATGTTTCCTACACTAAATATAAAATTACAGCGTTTAGTAGCTGAATAATGGTTTTGAAAGCTAAGCAAACCGTCAATGTTAATGTTAGAGGGCAGATTAATTCCAAAACAATTAAAGAGTATAACAGTAAGAAAGAAATGCCAAATCAATTGAAATCCTAAGACTTTTCCGAGTTCTTAAGAAGACCGAGCTGGGTCGGGATTGTTTTATTATTTCCTGTAACAATTTTGTGTAAACTTATTCTGAATAAGTTACACATTATACTAAAACAAAGGCGTGTACATAAATGCGATGCGAGTACGGTACAAACATGCTATTTCCTATTCCTTGGAGTAAAGAAGACGGGTAATAATATCAATATCTTTCGGCATTAGTCGCATTCATGTCTGAAATGCAGAATTTCGTGACTTGAGCATGTTTTTCAAGCACTATTAAAGTGAAGATAAGTGTATACGAAAGGTTACTCAACTTTTAAATCAGTTATTCGTTAATTCGTCCATTGGAACCGTTTTTGTGTACATTTGCATTTGCTCAAGCTCTAACTCACTCATTCACAGTTGAGTGATAATACTCACTTAAACACAAATATACCTCATAGTGTAAAAATAAGTTATGTATACTTGTTTATGCTTTAAATAAATTAAGTCATCGTGCTGTACAATATTATTTCCGAATTCTATTCGGTATCGATACCTCCCGTCGGTATCAATGAACAAGGCAATACAAATTCAATTGATTCAGTCTTCTTCTGTACTCCGTAAACTGAGATCAAAAACAGCGTAGCATTCAGTATCAATATTCGGGGGCCGACAAGTTGCTGGCTCTCAACGGAGCCGTAAAGTATTTCAAAATAGATGGCGATGAATTTACACATTGTGTCGGAGTTCCTGGACTTTGTTGATCGCCTCCTTTTTTCTTCCCATTTGAGCCTCCTCTAGTCGAATTACTTTTGGAGGTTTTTCTCGGGGGTGTACAAAAATTTGAACTATTTGAATTATTACTTCTTTTGAGTCTCTTGGGAGGAGTTTCCTTGAGGGCCAAAGTAGGTGAACGTTTTTCTTTCCCCCGCTCACTAGCAACAAAATCTCCTAACCACGTATGCTTTCTAGAAACTGCAGAATGAGTTCTTTCTGGTAAATGACACATTCGTCCGTCTACTACAAAGTTAGGAAGGTCACTAAGAAGGGAGCACAAGTTAAACGTTGTTGAAATTGGTGAATTGAGAACAATTGACTCGTGTGACTTTGAATGTGAAGTCCAATTTCCAACGACTTGAGAAACCTGCGATCTTCTGTATAATGGAATAAACGACTGATGGTTTTGTTGTTGTTTCATTCGAAGAGAATCCAATGGTGCCTTCGGTAGGCTATCACTTCCATTACAATTACTACTCTTTTTATAGTGTGATTTCATATTATTCACTCTCCAAATCATTACGGATGAATCATCTGAACCTGTTACGACCGTCAGAGGATCGTGGGGGCTAAAAACAGAACATCCTAGCGTACAGTCCAAGGTATGTCCTTCGAGATATGTGAACGGTTCTTTGGCTTCACTATCCCAAGTATCCCAAATGTGGGCAAATGAGTTCATTGAGCCGGCAACTAAATATCGTCCATCTCGACTTACATCAATTTTGACACAAAATTGCATGTTGGCATTGTTCAGAAAACAGGATTCTGTAGGAAAGTCAAATAAAAGTCATTCACCTATTTTACAGGTTGTGTGCAATTATAATGCATTAAGACAGCATGGCAGCATGTATGACTTACCTGGCGTATCTGAATCATTGGATAGATTAAATTTAAAAATCTCAGTACATGCAGACGCAGCATATAAATTATTCATTTCATCCATGCAAAGGGCAGAGAAACCAACACAAGATGTGTCTTTTAGTGGATAAGGAATTTTTCGGATTGGTTCCTTCTTCTTCAAATACTTATAAGTTTTCCGGATATCCCAGAATTTGATGTACCTGACAGGATAGAATTTTTGAAGTACAACACAGAGCGACGACGCACGACGGTTACACAAATACTGTTATTTCAATTACCCGTCACTGGAACCACAAGACACAATTGTATTATCATCCTTAAATAACACATCTGTGACAGGGACCACAGGGATGTCAGTCTCCATTGCAATTTTCTCTACAGAAATTCCAAAAATAAATCAGATTCCCAATTCCCAAGTAAACTTGCTTTGCAATAGGACAAAGATTCGAAAATCGTATACTATACTTACTTTTACACTGAAAACTGTGAGCAGAAGATATTAGATTCTCTGGGTTTTCGTGACTACTCCTGGAATCCCAAACCATTATTGAACCGTCTCGACTGGCACTCATAAAGACGTCTACAAAAATAAAGGAGTTCAGTGATCTTATTGCATAAATCAACAGAACTGGGATAGTTTACAAAACTTTGTAAAATACCTTGTTGACTAGGATGAAACTTGACAGTTTTCACAGTTCGGGTGTGATGCTTGTATTCTCGTAACATTTGAAAACCTTTGGAAGCATCCCATATTCGTATGGATTGATCCGCTGAACCACTCGCAATCATACCTAGCTTATGCGGAGACCAACTGGCAGTAAAAAGTGCATTCTCGTGGCACCGATAACCTGTGAGACAAAAATATGACAAATCATATCAATATAGTCACTGAAGAGGGAAGAGTCAGAAGTGTCCGAGTTCGATTCCGACAAACTATGGCTCAATATCTCAGATAACATGTTCTGTCAAACATACTTTGACCTCAG
>JAQIXO010000134.1:0-35030 GCA_034700305.1 Protaphorura armata
AACCTTTCATAATAGAAAACTTTTAATTTGAAAATGATGGTGCATTTTTTTTGCATCACCAGGCCTCTGAAGGTTAAGATGACAATTTTTCTCAGCATTGGCTATGGCTAGTACAATCCACAAGTTCTGAGCCAGTATTATATGACATTTTGGACAAATACAACAGTTAGTGGAAGACACTGCGAGCATTTTATTTTTCAAAAAGTACATTTTTCCACCATTCTTTCGTTTTGTAATTTGGAGACTGGGTTTGGAATATTTCCACGGCCTGGTTATGTTGTCCATCAGATAAGATCCAATGTTTAGGGTTAACCTAACTCATTTTCTTATTCTTATAAACAGAGAATCGCACTTCAAGAGTTAAAGGACCGGGAGGAGAAAGGTGAAAATTCTGTAAAGGGAACAAACCTTTCCGAAGAAGAACTAGGTAAGTTGATTCTTGATAGCTTAATTTATAGTTATACTATTTCTTGTCCGCGTGTGCCAGTAACTATAATAAAAATGATAATCAATTTTTTTAGGATTGGACTTGATCGAGCAACGGACCGTATTTTACTGTATTCCTTGTGTTCGATACTTTCCAATTCGTGACGACCTTGAGGAAAAGGAATCCAAGCTCCGTCATTGCATGACAATTAGCCACATTAAATTTGTCGAAGAATACAGAGACAGAATGAAACGACTAGCCAAGAAGCAGGAGGAGGCAGAAGCCGCAGCCAAGAAAAAAGAGGAGGAAAAGTTGGCCAATGATACCACAGGTGACGCGAACAATGAGGCTGACGGTGTCAAAGATAATTCGAAGGTAAGCTTTAGATAGACAGATAGATGCTTTATTTCCGATAAAACTCAGCGTTTCAACCACGGACGTACGTAGTACGTAGTTTATGTGCACTTTTTAAATTTTAAAATATAGGACGATGCCGATGGACACGATGGTCAAAGTCAAACTGAAGAGGACGGAAATGTAAAGGTTGATAAAGAAGAGGAAGATGAGGATGAAATTCAGCTCCACGCCGAGGAAGATGACACCGTAGGTACCACGGAAGAAGGCGATTAGGAATTATTCTGATAAATGATAAATTCTTTTGGACTCATTAATAGGTAGGATCTTAATCCTGTTAATTCATACTAGAACTTCGGCTTGAAATTTCAAACGATTTTTTTTAATAATCCCTTTATTTTCGTATAGTTCGCAAGTTGGCAGTTACGCTGCAATTTCAGCAAACAGAAGCATTCACTCACAACTGGAGCTTCCGATACTAGTAGGATAGGAAGGAGCCATTTATTGACTTCTAAAAAATTGTGACATAATTTTCAAAAGTTGTTACTTGTGGAATAATTTTTTCAGTTTTGTTTGTTAAACTTAATATTAGTAAATAAAGATTGATGCACTTATAAATTGTTGGTATTTTTTTAACACTGTACTATAGTATACACCCATCATTGTCATCCAGGCCAAGTTTCAAGTTATTGAATGTCCACATCATACTTAGGACTCCGCTCAAAATGAGTACCATTCAATATCAGTATCTGCGAAATGCGGGACATTGCCAATGGTGGTTTGGTCCACCCTGTACACCTATTTCTTGTTATAGAGCCATTGAGACTGACAATGCTATTCGCGGGATTCCTATCACGGTTTTAAAGTTTGGAATTTCTCCAAATAAAGTATTTTCTAGAAAGTTTTGAACTTCTCTTCATTCATTTTCTACTTTTCTGTCTGTTCTACTCGTTAAAAATTCCAGTCACGATTTTTATTTTGAATCTTATCATCAGTATTTAATTTTGGAGATGGAGGATGAGGTGTTTTGTTACAACCGAGGTTGTGGACAATCTTTCAAATTGAATGAAAATGGACCGAATAGTTGTACATTTCATCCCGGTGTTCCATACTTCCACGATGCCTACAAAATTTGGACTTGCTGCAACAGAAAATGTGTTGACTTTACTGAATTTCTTGGGATGGTCGGTTGTGCCACTGGATTTCATAGTAATGTCAAACCGGTGGTTGAGGAACCAAAAAAACCGATGGTCGATGAAACTGCGATTGAAGATACTGGAAAAAATAATCATCCAGCGGCGCAACAGATAGAAAGGCCAGATGCTAATGCTCCGATGGTATAAATATTTTGATCACGTTACAAAAATGCGATGTAGATTTTAACAATACTTGTAAATGTTAATTTTTTAAATTGTTTTAGACTGATATAAAGCAAGACATTGCTCCGAGCTTGAAGAACAACAAATCCTTGCCTCAAGTGGCAAGGGAGCCTGAATCATTTGCCAAAACTTGTATGAATCAGGGATGTTCGATGGTATGTGGCATGTGGTTCGATGTAATTTAATTTACTTGTTCGTTAGAAAAATTAGATCATTTAATTGTGTTCGTTCATATTGCAGGAATTTATTAAACGCGATGAAAATCCAGTATGTACCCATCATCCTGGTGAAGCAGTTTTCCATGAGGGCTTAAAGTTTTGGTCCTGTTGCAAGAAGAAATCCATGGAGTTTGATGATTTCTTGAAACAGAAGGGATGCGTTCAAGGTGAACATTTATGGGTCGCAAAGAAAAAAATTGACTGCAGATTTGATTGGCATCAAACAGCAACACACGTAATTTTGACAATGTACACTAAGGGATATGACTACAATCAAGTGAAAATAATGGCCAATGGAATCAAATTAATGACAAATGTGGACTTTCCTGACGGAAAGGTTGAGAAAGAATGGATTTTGTATGGGGTAAGTGAAAATCATGAACAATTTCTGAAATCCACCCACGTGATACCTTATATTTATAATTTTACATTTATATTCCATCCACATCACAGGTAGTGAATGAAACGGAAAGTAGCGCTTTGCTCCAGTCAACGAAGATTGAAATTAAATTGAGGAAAGCTCATCCACTCCAATGGACCAATCTAACTCTCAATCCATAGACTATTCGGATTAATATGTGCATAAGTAAATATATACGAAAACAATTTATTAAAAATGAAATCCTTATCCTTCCTTAAAATCATCAAATTACAAAAAATATAATATAATCGGCTGCATTTTATTGGAGCTGGAATTCATTGTACTTTTTCAATGACAAATTCAAAACAAAATATAAAATACCTATGATTAATCAGTGTTAATAAAACTCTGCATTATGATCTAAAAGTTTATATATTAAAATGTTTTTTGTGCGTTCAGATTTAAACAGATTTTCTGAGTTATTTCGATTTCGCGCATCCAACTTCTCTAGTTATGAACCTCGCTGTATGTGCGTCAAGTGGATTTTGTGCTCAAACTTAGCCGGTTGAATTGTTTTGGTTATGCAGCCAGAGAGGGATCGTTGATTCGCTCAAGTTCGACTTTTTTCGGTGTGTGTTAAGCAGGTGATTTAGAATCTCTTGTATTCTCTGAATTCCAAATTCACTGGAGAACTGGCAGTGCTCTCAGGATTAGACTCCTCCGGTATTCTAAAACAAAATCTTACTGAAAAATATCAAATCTAATTACTACTCACTTTCCGTGACTTCCCCAAAGGAGAAGATGGGTAAAAAAGAGCCAGAAATCCAATTGACCACCGCTCCATTTGATCCAAGGTTTCCCAATCAAAATCAAACAAAGTAAGTTTATTTTATTCACTAATCACGAACGACCAGTCACCAGTTGAATTTTCATTTTTTGCCCACTGTGAAATTGGAGAAAACAGAAAAATATCTGATATGTGATGTAACCCGACGTTCTACTTCGTTCTCGCATTAACGCCAATGCCAATTAACAATAAACCCAAACAAATCTAACCGTACAGTACAGCGTTTTAGCGTTCTACTGAATTATTATGCACACGACATTCGTCTAGAAATGCGAAATGATCCCTGTAAGGCTGTAAGGGGAATATTAATATCACTGATGGATTTTTAGCAAAAAGAACTATGGAAATGGAAAACCTGATTAGTACTACTAGTACCTAAACATTTTAGTAGTTTTAATGGCGTAGCGTGAAACCGAAACGTATTACCAAGTATTACTTCAATTACATGTGTTTGTTAATTGAAAATTGTGTTTTGGAGTAAAACTATTAATAACAACTCGAGGGGTTTCCATCCACATCTAGGTCGACATTCCACAGCAGGCAGCATGCAAAGTAAACGAGTAGTCAGGGAAAGAATTAATCATATCTTATCAGAATCAGGCAGGATTTCAGGGTGCGATGGAATAAAACGACACCAAAACTAAGTTTGGTGCTGACTCTGCAAAGCTCACCTCGCAATTATCAATTAAGAAAATTAAGATGTTCGGA
This sequence comes from Protaphorura armata, assembly GCA_034700305.1. Lineage (NCBI taxonomy): Eukaryota > Metazoa > Arthropoda > Collembola > Poduromorpha > Onychiuridae > Protaphorura > Protaphorura armata. Next base: position 4,295 of record JAQIXO010000134.1, read on the forward strand.
GACTTTCTACTTCTACTTTCTAGTCACACTTGGAGTACTATGTACTAGTAGTACTAGAGTTTAGTAGGACTGTAAGAGTTAGGAGTTCCATTTGTTTGCCGTTTAGAGATTTAATATTTGATTTTTCCTTAGTAATATTTTCTCGAGCGACGATTTAAGGTTAGGAAGTCCAGTGACATTTTATCTGCATGGGAGTGTGGGAGTTGCAGTTTTGAGAAAGCTCACGAGAAAGGAAGCATGGAATGTTTGAAGATAAGATTGCAGAGGTTTTCAAAACAAATGACAAATACAATTACTTTGGCATTTCTAGGATTCCGTCAATTTCCGTTTCAATCTTACTTTCCGGTTTTAATAGACTACTTTAATGTTTGCAGACATTGTTTCACAAGTTTCTTGGACCATAAGCGATGTGTAAAGCTCCGTGGAGAAGACTATTCACCATGCGAATATTTCAAGAAGGTCTACAAGTCACTTTGTCCAAACGCTTGGGTCGAGAAATGGGAAGGACAAATTGAAGAAGGAAAATTCCCAGCCAAGATTTAGTTTTTGAGTTATTACAATTTCCTGATTTCGCGTCCGTGTAGATGATGAAATGAATAATAACGTATGTATAAATCTTTCAGAAATAATTCGAGTTCGGAGATTCGGACATGTATGATCCTAAGATTCGCTGATAAATAGTAAAATATAGACCTGTAAATAACGTGATTTTTGTGAGTTGTTCAATTATTCCTGAGTTTGGAGGGATTAGTTAGGAATATGAATATCACAACCTTTACACAATATGTAAAATGTAAAATGGCTAAAGGCAATGATTGATTCGGCTACGGGTAGAATTCTCTTAGCATTGTGGATTGTGGTACATAATCAAGTTATAAATCAGGACTTGACAGTTGTTAGAAAGCACAAATAAATCGAATCGAAAGGCAAACGTTCTCGTTTATTCATTCTAGATACTTTATGCCAATAAAAGTATATACATATAATCTGTCAGTATCAAGTTATAAAATCTCGCTTAAAATCTTAACGAAAACTAACCAGGATTGACGAGATTGACAACATCGAAGGAAAGTTGAACATATCAAGTGTTGCCGTGTCGGTAGTCAGTCATCCTGCTCCATTCCAATGTGGAATTCAAATCTATAAATAGACAGAATTACAGAATTATGTAAAAAGACATTCGCCAATTTAATTGGAATTAAATGGGATTGAATTTTTGAATCTAAGGGTGCTACGCGGTGAATCTTACTTTTCAAACAGACCGTGGACATAAGTATTTCACTTTAAAATTCGATTATCGGTTTTTTATCAGAACAGAGAACAGTGATACTCATACTCATTGATGCCTGAATCCTAACTAGAATTGGTAGGATTCCTACGGTAGGAATACCAGAAGGCAGTGTCGATTTTGTCCACCACCTTCTAATGGGTTCACGGTTCACCTACTTTCACCAAAGGTCCTAGAAAGTTCCTATACGATTCAAAAATAACTTTTGTTACAAATTATCCGTCGATTTTAAAATGAAATATTCATTTCTACTGTCAGTCCGGTCAGTGTGAAATTAAGTCAGGGCAGTGCCTTTTTATGAAAAATCAAGGAAAACAAAACTAAAGAAACAAAGTGCTTCACTATCCACTACTAATTCTTGAAATCGGAATTAATGGTTGGGGATAGGGAATACAGATCAGATCTGTACAACCGGGGGTACTCTTTTCCAACACCGCACTAGGGTTTCCGGGGTTAGACGTAGACCCCTTGAAAACCGGTGGCACCGGGGTTTTCGGGTTTTTCTAAAACTTGGTAAAGACATACAAAAACATCGATGTGGAGCTCGTGGCTATATTTAATTTAATTGCGAATATATTCGTACGTTTCTAAGTCGAGATTAATTAAAAACAATCTTGTAAAATGAATCTCTCAAAAAATTACGGGGTTTCTCCTCTCCTTGTATAATTTACAAAACGCGGTGTTTTCGGGGTCGGAATTAAGGAAAAATCCCGGTGTTAAAACGGCGAAAATTGAGAAATATGAAAATATTCACTTTCGCTCCTGCCCCTGCCTACCAATACTATTCAATGAATGAAAGCCGAAAGGTATCCGAAGGATATCCGTGCCGTTTGAACATGGTAGTGTCGGTATTCGATTCGCTTTATTCTTTAAAACCGTTAGTTAATAGAATAGTACGAAAGTAGGATATGATTTTACATTTTCTATTTCGTTGTTCCAGTTACGAACCAGTAGTGATTACGGCTAGTGTTATGGTTATTCATTCAGTCGGCAAGTCCCGATTAATTGAGTCGAGTAAGATTGAGATTAGGATCAGTATCACTTACGGTTATTAGTGTTTGTAGTAATAGTAATCTTCGTCAGAAAAGCTGTCATCTTCCTCCTCATATTCTTCTTCTTCATCTTCCTCCTCATATTCTTCTTCTTCATCTTCCTCCTCATATTCTTCTTCTTCATCTTCCTCCTCATATTCTTCTTCTTCATCTTCCTCCTCATATCCTTCTTCATCTTCGTCATAATAGTCGTCATCTTCATCGTTATCGTCATCTTCATAATAATCGTCATTTTCATCTTCATCGTCGTCAGTGCCAAAAAGGATAAGCCCAACTCCTCCCTCGTAGTCTCCATCTGGTTGGGTCTCAAACACTTCCGAAATGCTAATTTTTCCAGATCGATAATTAAGTAGTCTGTCCTTAGTTTCCGAAGCGTACTCCTCGAACAAATTCACACAATCCTCGTCAACATTTGTATAATGTGCCAGGTTGTTGTACGGATTAGCAGGGTCCAAGATCAATGGCTCTTGCTTCAATATAAACTTGGGGATTTTGCCGAAGCCAATCTTCTGCAGATAATCTGACATTACAATATTGAGAGTACTGAAACTCGACATTAGAGTAAGAAATTTCTTGAAAGCTCTAACCAATTTGTTCGTTGGAGTACCGTCGTTCTCAACTTCACGCGCAGCGTAAATTGCGACAGTTTCAATAAGAGCTGATCGGCCCGGAATATAAATTTTTCTACCATCGTTATCTTCCAAACGGATTGTCTTGTTCCAAAATTTTGCAATCCGGACAGCCCTGATGACAAATTCGGTTTGACTCTTGACAAAGGCCACTTGGAGTTCACACAGGCTACTGCTGTATGATTTGCCTTCTTTGACAGGATTGTTGGCTTTTCCAATGTGCTGGAGTGTGAGTTGCCCTTGCTTTAAAGCCAGATCCAAACCATTCTTATTCATCTTCCAAATAAAATTTGCCGCCGGTAGCAGGTCAAATTTGATGTCAGTATCACCGATTCTGACTTTGAATTTTACCGAATGAGATGTACATCGAATGGATGATTCGTAAATCTCGAAATATGCATCGTGAATCCATCTAATAATATGTTCAAAATCTTCCAAAACGTCATCGAAATCCTCTCCTGGCCAACGATTATTCACAAAGATGACACAATCATAGTCAGAGTAGTATTTGATGTCAGTATTTTTTCCAGAGCTTCCGACTATACGGGTACGATCAAGGCTGTATTTTTCGTAGTCTGCATCCTCGTCTATTTGATTTTGTTGCATTTGTTTACAATTTTTCTGGAGATACTGAAAAATCTTGTTTAGTACGTATCTCGCTTTGCTATCCACCGTTTCCTTATTTGGAACCAAATCTTGAACCAAGCTGTTCAATTCTGACTGGACTTTCTTGCTTCGGCTTCTCCGTTTCCCCATTTTCTTTTCGCAATTCTCAATTCCAATCTGCAAAGCAAAAAGTTAATAAAGGAACTAATTTTAAAAAATAAAAATACACATTTATCATGCTTCATTGTTCATTGGCAAAATAAAAATAAGCTCATTTTAGATTTCCATTTCAAGTGCCTATGCACAAACATGCTGCCAATTAACAACATCACCCGCATTTGACCGACCTGACGCAATCGGGTAGCACATCCAAATATTCTATTATTGGGATGCTTATTTTCATGCGTGTGCCATGAGCGAGAATTAATCTCATTAAGTGTGACATACGACATGACACTGTCATCTTAATGTCAATATTAGTAAAATGATTATGGTCTGTCATAACTTATCTCACCACAAAAATCTTCATGATCGAACCAAATACCAAATCAATCTAATACTCCTACTCTACAAGTAATAGTGTAAATATTATATTAATGCAAACCTTTATTTTTGTTTGAAAATTAATTGGAATCTCCAGAAGGCACAAAATTAATTAAAACTACGCACTCTCCAGTCTCCAGAGTTCCAGAACCCGAGTTCCTCAGTAGTCAGTAGTGTGATTTGTGTGATCTTGCGAGACGAACCAGACGTTTCTCGTTGTTTTCATGGATTTAAATATCGCTCCCAATTTTATAAAAAAAAATGAATGAAATGGGGCAATGGTGTGTTTGTGTTCCCCACATTTACGGGGTGTCTCAATTTCAATGCATTACATAAATCTTGTATCTTCATCCATTCCCCGTGCATATCCTGATGTGGTATCAATGGATATTGACCACTTCTTCGAAAATAAGAGGGCTAATTTGGTCATATATGTTCATTAATATTTCTAACAAGGGAATGCTATGACCTGACCACGAGGACCTTGGTACGCCATATTTTTTTTTCGGGTGCCCTGGCATGCCCTGAGTTGGGTTTGGACAATATTTTCGTGCAGAAGATCTCAAGATACTAATTTTTGAAGTTTTACCCCATATTACGGACCAGGGAGGCAGCCGGGACCATGGTAGCAGTTTTCTCCCGGCTGCCTCCCTGGTCCGTATGGGTTATGTATATGGGGTAAAACTTCAAGTATCTGGAGGTGTTTTCACTTCTGCACGAAAATATTGTCCAAACCCGGGCATGCCAGTGCACCCGAAAAAAATATGGCGTACCAAGGTCCTCGTGGTCTGGTCATAGCATTCCCTTGTAAGAAGACTCCAGGAACTGTAAAAGCGTAGTCTGATTGTCTGATTCATTCCATTCAGGTGCATAATGAAAAATGTCTCGCGAGCCGCTAAAAATCTCGATCGAACAATCCTGGTTGTATTGTAATCCTGATAAAAGTTAATAGCCAAAGAGTCCGCGAGCCCAAAAATCCTCAAGACTTGATCACCGGTGATAGTACCAAGTACCAATTACCAATTAATTGACCAGTGATTGTGGTTGTAATGCGTTAGTGTGGTCATGCAATCATTGCGTTGAAACATCCGGACGGGAAAACTCGGACAACATACGGGATCAAGATGAACTGCTATCGGAAAAGCCTGCAAACCATTTTTGTTCTACACCACCGGCATGGCAGCTTCCTCTAATCTAAAAGTTTTGTTACGTGTCTGTGGCCATGCACCAAATACAGTAATTCACTAATTCATCATAATTGAATTTCCGATTTCCTAGCATTGGTATTTGGTATAATTCTGGTTCTTCCATATTTTTTGGGCCGCCCTGTAGTGTCCCTACTTAATGAGTTCATAGAACTCGGGTTTTTCGTTTTTTGGGAACCGTATTCTAGTCCATGAAGGAGGGATTATTCCGGTCCATCCTTTACTAGAACGTAAACGTAGTAGTTCGTAGTAAAAGTAGTCCAAGACCTCGGCGTCCCCGTATTCGAGTATTTACGAAGTGCGTAGAAATGTTTTCACGTGATCCTATGGCTATGCTTTGTAGTTTGTATGACTTGAAATGGTATGTCCTCTCAGGGTTCACTCACACACGAAACGAAAACGAGGGAAGAAGTTTGTCTTTCACAAGGGACACTACTTGAATGTACATGATATTTCTTTTATTTTTGTTGGATTGGCCCATGTTGGAAAACAAGAACTAACTAAAGAATAGTTGATCAATGTTCTCCATTGAAACACACAAGCTCAACCCCGGGTCAAGGCTCCAGACAATTTGTTCTCATGTGTTACTTTTCATTAGTGACTCTATGGTGATGGTAATGGCACACGATCAGATTGGTTTGAATAAATATTGGAGCTTCAGCATATAATTGCAGTAATGAAACACATGTGATCACAAAAACATTAAACTTGGTACATATTGTTCTCTCGGCAATTCGTACCACGGACACGGGCCATATCATTCAATCATGACCTTTGAGTCCATCTGATCATGAGTTCAACCGGGAAAAAATCAATGTGATCTTTATTCATTTTGAATTTTATATTGTAATTGTTCCTTGATCAGACATTGCATACACGTTGAGGTTATAACTAGTTCGTACTATATATACTATACTGTAGATCGTTATGCCCGTCTCACTGATGATGAATAGTACTGTTATATCTTGTAGTTCGCCATCCAATTGCTATGTTATAATTCTTAAAAGTTTTTTAAGGATACAAGGATAGTTATAATTGTGATTTCATGGATATTTAGAATAAGAGGCTCTGATTTCTCTAAAATATTCCTACGGTAGTTTCACAGTCACAATAAGACAATAAGAGCTCATGTTAATAGGAATACTTAAAATAGAGATAGGTTACCGTGCACGTTACAACGATTTTGATTCTTTCAGTGGTACTTAATTTAAATACGATACGTTGCAATGCAAAATAATAAGCATATCTATCCTATCAATTAGGTATATGACCATATATCAATAGCATGTAGCAAAAAATGAATGGCATGTTTCGCAACGTTTATACAACAATATACACAGGATTTCAATGTAACAAAACTAATTACAATTTAGTGAGTGAGCAAGTGCTACGTTATAAAGAAACTTCCCTGCAGAATGCGAATAAGATGTTTTCAGGTTTATCAGAATGAACAAAACTTCCTTCGTTTTAGAACACGAATGCTGCATGCTGCTGCCAGAGATATGGCATTCTTCTTACACTATAGAACTAGATAGGCTGAAAGCAGATTTTCCGGTTCGAAAATTGAAATTGGGTGGAGGAAACAGTTTGGGCAAAAATCATTGAAACTCCTAGCAACGGGGATGAAAATGGCTGAAATGCAGGTGAAATGGAATGTGGGTTTGATTAGTTTATGCCGCAGTCCATGACAACGGAGCTGAATTTGGGATTTCTAATGTAAACGCGATGGGTGAATCTTCGAATTTTGAGCCGTTGCCAGGGGTGAATGGATCTTGAACGCCAAACTGTTTCCACCACCTCGATTCCAAAAAGTGTGCCCATAAGAAGCATTAATAGGGCCTATCTAGTTCTATAGTGTAAGAAGAATGCCAAATCTCTGGCTGCTGCATGGAGACTTTGGAGACTGATTGAGAGATTGAGATGAGACTGACTATGTGAATCCCTGGCTCTCTAGAGTAAGATTATCAGGTCCAGGGTTCAATTCCTGGTCTATGCATGGTTGGGTGTGCCCGCCCATCGATATGACCGAGTTCATGAAAAGATCTTGTCTTCATTGCCTGTCTAACACTTGCACTTTTGAAGATTGAATTGATGAAATTGATGAAATTGACGATTGATGTGTGTCCCTCGTGAGTTGATAAAAAGTGTATGGAGTATAAACATTGGGGTGTAGTGGGGAATGGAGGGAAGAGCTTGGCGTACGAGTGTAGCGTAAAAATCTGCATCGACACCATTTTTACGAGTAGGTTTTCATTCTCAATTCTCAAACGAACCAAAAGTTGGGGAGTCCGGAGTGTAGACTGTGGAGTTGTGGAAAGCCAAGCCAATTCCTCAATTCTATCCATCTCCCCTGCTTATGCCTATGCCTATGCCTTGGTCTCTTCTCTGCGTAGTCTTGTTTATTTCGTTGAACTCATACAGAAATTACAGAATTCTAGTATTCCTAGTAGTTTGGTCTTGGTGTGTGTGTACTGTGTACTCATACTGTGCGTAGTAGTACAACTTTACATGAATATAATGAAAAACAATCACCACGACCAACTTCAACAGTGGACAAACCAATACAATTAAAAGTTCAAAATATTTGGTTCCTCTCAGGTCAACTGGAAAAGTTCAAATCTTTCTTCATGGCAATTCCACCACAAGGTTGTCGTTGTTCTCTTCAGCCTCAACCACTACGACTGCGACGAATACCAAGAATACAAAAAATAATAGACTCACAAAATTTACCATCAGCATTGGAATTTTTGAACAATCATAATAATCCGGACATCGTAATTGTGAGAAGACTTTGGTATGGACCACCATATTATTACAATTATCAACCACCTTGTTCTTTTTGACCGTCGGGTGATCTCATTATTGTAGGCCGACGGCGAGGACGGAAAATTAGATTGATTGAGGGAGTGTATTAAATTTTTTTAAAGTATAAACATACTACGGGTGTGAAGGGTCGACGGGTATAATGGTTGTGGAATGTGGTTGGTTTTTCCATAAAATATAAATAATTGCCGCACATCCTTCTGTGTGGTGCAGGTGAATTAGTCTTAAAAAATGTGTAGCGTTCTCGTACATCTGTAACTACTGTGACCCAATTAAATTAAAAGGTCACTGGACAACCCAGTTCTAAATGTCCTGATTGGATTGGGCTTGGAGCAAAAAAAAAGAAGAGAAATATTTCTTTTTTTCATCACAATTCGCACATAAGTAGTACAAATTGTGTTCGATGTTGTCTATTATATGGCGGGAGCAACCAATGGGCTAATCCTCTGTCTGTTGTCACTGCTCGGGACACCTTGGGTGTTTTCTGCTCATGTTCAAAATTCTCAAAACGGTTCGTAAGACAGATATATTCATACTTTTAAAAATATCGTGTGAGACCTTTTTAATTTTTTTTATTTTGCTTCCTACAGAACCGGTAATGATAATTCCGCAATATCCAGCGCATTTCATTGCGTTGAAACACACGTCACTCTTCCTGCCATGTGGCATCAATACAACAGCAGAAATATTGGACTCTTGGTGGCTCAAGAATGGGGTCAGATTGCTGAAGTCCAGTCATTTAAAATTTATGAATTTGGATTTAACAATTGAGAAATTACAACAACAGTCTGAAAACGGTGTATCTGATGATGGAAAGTATAGATGTGTTGTTAAGCTTGAATCTGGAATTCTCCTGGGCCCAATTCGCGTCGTCTCAATTGCCGGTAAGTTGGATGTTGGATTTCTCATTTTCCTTGTTCCATTGTATACAGCATTGTATTGGTTTGCAAGTTCTAGCCTTCTAGCCATTTCGCTACCATGTATTCAGGAACCGAAAATCTCAAATGGGCTAATTTTAATTTCGGTTCGAACTTCTCGTTCAACCTATGAAGTACATACATATTATTATTGTCCCTGTGGTGCATAAAATGGTTTTAGACGAGATAATGTTTTTGTCAAGAAGAAATAATGAGGCCTTAGGTTTCCTTTTTCCTCCTCCATAAAACCTACAAACTATAAAAATACAATATTGAGGCCAAAATGTTAGTCTAGAATTTGGTGATTGTATATCTATATTTTCTATATTTCCTAATTTTATCAACAATTACAATGCACGGAAAAAGCGGGAGCATGTCCATAATCTGTGATTCAGAGTCATAGTTTCTTTTTCCTAGAGTTGGGATTCCTAATTTCTCTTCTCAACAAATAATATAGTCTTGGTATTTAAACAAAACATAATCTATATGTAATATGTTTATTATTTCCAGCTTTAGAAACTAGTGACTGTTCAAACTCTATTTCGACTGGAATCCTGACTCAAAATGTCGTACTTCCCTGTTGTGTTAAATCTATTCCGACCGGAAACGTCACCTGGACGAAACTTAACACTGTTGAAGCTAACCCGAGGTGATATTTCAATTCAGTGTTCCGTATTTTTGTAAATATCTCTTACACACCGCGGAATATTTCGTAGTTGTCCAGTCTTGTGTATTTGTAACTGACTTGTCATTTTAATTCCCTGGAAAACCTCATTTTCATATCGCAGGTTCAAACAACTGAACTCCGGAAACCTCCTAATTTTGAATCTCACGGGAGAGGATTCTGGCTCTTACAGGTTTGTACTTCAATTTTTAATCTAGAAATGAATGAATGAAACATTAACCATGACTATTGAATTGGATAGATGTACTGTCTTCAATGAGTTGTACAATGGCGTGAAGGAAGCGGATGTGCGTTTGACAGTTGTAAATGGCGGCTTCGACATTGAACCACAAATATTGGATACTTTTGAGCGAAGCATAATACTGTCCAGCGAGCCTTTGGACTTGTTGTGTGCTGCTAATGGCTATCCACGTCCTACTGTGAATTGGCTCATCACATTTGAGTCGGACAGCCAAATCCACACCAGAATCGTCCCTACTAGTTCAATTTTGCTAAGTTCTTCAAACGTAACCGGAAATTATACGTGTATCGCATCCAGCGACCTCAAACAGGTTTCTAAGGTACTTTAAAAATGAAAAATAATTGACATATATGACTTAATGCTTTGGCTTATCTTGCGTGGACCATTTGAAACTAAGGACAAACCCTTTGATATCTCCTGGAGGAATGTTTTACCCTGAAGGCTGAAAATTGAGTAATTTCTTGGAGAAATGTTTATCGATAACGGCAATCGAACGAAACAGTTTCAATTGACAGACGTAAACTGAGAATAGCCAACTGATACGTTCAAAATTTTATAATCCGTCAGGGCTAGTTGTGGATTCCTTAATCAGGAATGTATAAGGAATATTTAATATTTCCATTTCCACGGATTTGAAAAATTTCTCTAACCTTTAACAGCGCATAACTCAGATGATTCAATGTCAACTGTAAGGTGACAGGGTCGTTTTTCTTGTTATTGGTTAGCTAAAGGGGACGTTGACATTGCGTATTCTAAGCACCATTCATTCGGTTTAAAAGTTAGAGTTAGTGGTGAATTGTCTTTATCAATGTCTAATAAACTTTTATTTGCTGTTTCAGTCGATCGTGGTTAAGTTGCCTCCATCGTTCCCCAATCTTCCACTTTTGACTTACCCTCCTGCCAAAACTGTTAGGTTTGAGTGCCGATCTCCACTGTCCCCAATTGTTTGGTACAAGGACGGCGAACTCCTGCAAATTAACCAGGGGCGTTTCAACCACAGGAACGACGACTTGATTATATCGAACACCATTGGTAGCGATAGTGGATTTTACCAATGCGAAAGTGACAATTATATTGGAACTGGAAGGCTTTACATCGAACCCCCGAAAGAACGTCTTGAAGTACCAATATCATTAAATTGTACGGCCGCAAGTCCCACGTCAATCCTCGTGAAATGGCGATCACCCACTGGAAGAAATGTGGTAGCTTTTAGTGTTCACTATACTCCTCTCGGTTAGTACAAAAAAAATTACCTTCATTAAAGAATAGAATAATCTAAATTCTAAACTTTAGTTTCCCGTAATCATCTAATAATTCCTCTGTCGAGATAGATAATGAATTAAATTTTTGCTTGAGTTTAGACGGGGGAGAAGAGCGCGAGCGCCAACATGTGACCAAAAGTACTACACCTATAATTGAAGCCTTAACCCCGAACACAAACTATTCTATTTACGTCCGCTCTTACAGCGGCTCATCTGCCTCTGATCAATCCCAATACGTGTTCTGTACAACTCTGGAAGATTGTAAGTACAAAGTTTTTTTTTACTTTCTGCTATATAGTAGTGCAGATTCACATTCGTGGATTAGGTGTTAGAGGTCATGTAGTAGTATTAAATTCTGTTAAAACCCTCAAGTGCAAGTGTATCAGAGAAGCGAGAACTGCGAATAATCGATCTTCATATATATACATGCAATAATAGCTTCGACAGAAGACCCGATGGAATAAATATATATATACTTTTGGAAAATATTATTGTCAGTAGAAATATTAATTTTTGAGTAAACCCTGATTCCTTCCTTTCCTTCCTTCCGAATTTCGCAGTGTGCTTTGTGATTTCGGGTTGGATTGAAATGGAAACATAAAAATAAAATTGTATAGAGTTCTCGTGCATTGATTTAAATGTCTATTATTTTTAACAGCTCCAACCGCTGCACCAACTTTACTTTTTGTAAAGCAATTAGGACCATCAAGTCAGTACCGACTTAGGTGGAATAAACTAACGAAAGAAGAAGCACGGGGTAAAATTCAGCACTATAAGCTACAGTGGAGAGTATCAGATGGCAGTTTTAACAATGTACAAATTCTGCGCGGAGATTCAGAAGAGTTCATTATTACTGGTACTTCTACTTTATATACATTTTTCATAGGGCACTTTTCATTGCAATGTATTTGTTTAAGGTCTTCTGCCTTCTACTCACTACTCACTACGCCTTCTCCCAGCCACTTCTGTGGGCTATCCTCTTGGAAAAGACGTATTACCGTGGACAAATTTTAAAACGGGAAGTTCAAATGCAACGCACGCACCACCAGAACTCGAAGTCAAATCAGTCAATGCCACAACTCTGTTGGTTACCTTCTGGCGATATGAGTTCGGTTCAACTTCTTTCGAGGACGAGGATAAGTCAGGCTCAGGGTTCAGACTACTCCTTGGCCAATTTGATGATTCCATTGACGAAATCGTCTATCGGCCAATTATTTATTTGGGGCCACGGGAACAAGAATTCATCTTCACTGGACTCAGTAAGTCTTCGAATCATTTGCCATTTGCCATAATTATCAAATGTCCCATTAATCACCTCATTTTCGAATGCAGCTCCTGCAACGCAATATTCAGTCAGTCTGCAAGCATTTACGCAGAATTCGGAGTCTAGTTTAGTAACGAAAAATGTTCGCACCGAAAATGGAGACAGTGCCTCTAATGTAACAAATACGGTGACTATTGAAAACTTGGAAGCAAAACCTGTAAGGTAAGGTGCCTATTGCAGGGTTTCTCATGGTTCGTGTTTGGACTGGAACTATTCACTAATAATTTTATAACGTATAGTTCAACAGAGATTAGCTTAAATTGGTCTCGACCAATTGAAGCAGATACTGAAGCTGGACATTATGTTCTACGTTTCAAAGCAGTGGACTCAAGGGAAATTTCTAATTTGCACAGGTAGAGCTTTCTGTTATGATATTTCAATAGTTTAAATAACAGAATAATATGATTTTACATTAGCGTTCTATTCCTTCGTTCAATTAGCACGAATGAAAGTATTGTAATTGGCAATCTGAGACCATTTCAAAGCTACGAATTTGATGTGGCTTTTCAAGTGAATGGCACTTGTGGTCCGTTTTCTCAAAAGGTGGAGACCGTAACATTGCAAGGACGTAAGTTTGTATTGTATTTGTTACAGTCTAATTTTGTTTTAATACATTTTCTAAATAACAGCTCCTGGACCGCCTATATCTCCTCAATTTCAAGTGTTGAACAAAACGTCCATTCAAGTCACTTGGCAGCCACCCGAGAAATCCAATGGGATAATCAAGGGATATATAGTTGAGCTTACTGATGATTCTGTTGAAGGTAATGCAACATTTCCTTAGTGTTCGTGTTTTCAAAACAAAAACTCCTTTTGTTATTGCAATGCTTTAAGCTTTAATTGTCTAATTCTGAACAACCCAAAATGGTTTCACAGTCGATGGTCCTTTATTTATTTTCGAAATTTTGATATTCATTCTTGTGAGCTCGGTTCGTCGCAAATTGAATCAAAGAAATATTTTGAATGCTATTGGCAAGAGGAATCTTGACTCTTGAATGTACGAAAACTAATAATATACAACTACAATTCCAGGACCTTCTCAGCTTACTTCAACTACTGAAACCAAACTCACTCTAATTCATTTGCAACCGAATAAAGTTTACACAATTCGTGTAGCGGCCGAAACAACAGCTGGGCCTGGTGAATTTTCAATATTTATTCGTCCGAAAATTTTCAATACTAACGTCACGAACAGCAGCACCAGTCGAACTGGTGAAGATGGAGAGATGATACAAGACAGGCCAAAAACTAATAATGCAAAGAGTAGTGCTGAAGGTTCAAATTCAAGTCAACAGCAGTTAGGTATTAAGATAAAAAATAGTGCATCATTTCATGTTCTAAGATAAGTACTTGATATTGTTTTTATTATTTTCAGGGCTAATACTCGGTGTAGTATTGGGCTTGATAAGCATAATCATATGTTCAATGATTATTATTTGGAGAAACTCGTGCTTTTCCTTCATTGTATCCAGAGGACATAGAGCTCGAAGTAATTCTTTGATACGCTAATGTTAATTATCCACGTAGTACGTACACAGAGGTGGATTTATTGTTGTAACTATTTTTTAGCCGCAACATACCTGAACGGTGGAGTCGAAAAAGATACGGTAGACAGTCCTGGCATGGAAATGATGAATATGAGATCCACGAGAAGCAGTCAATCTTACTTGGATACAAAGGTAATTAATTCCGATCATGGTGTATAAATCAAATCTTCGTGGCGTAAGATCTTTAAGTTTTTGTACGCTTTCAAAACCCGAATTATGATAAGGGTTATGGTTGTCGAAACTATATCACGAAAACAGACTTTAAATATGCTCTGGGAACGAGTTTTTAGTTTCTGAAAATGTTTGTCTCAGGGGGGCCATCCAACGGTAAATCTGACTGGAAATACTGCAAGTGACCCTTTGCTCACACGAATACTACGAAATCCCGAAGAAACTCCTGACCAAGGGAGTGGAAGAGAAGAAAACGTCCCGATAAGAGGTGACCAGTTTTCTCTGGAAAACTTAGTAATTAGTGTATCTTTACAATTCAATAAACTTACCAGTTTCTGCATTTTTTTTAGATTAGAAGCAGCAGATGGAAGGATCGCTTAGAAATTCATAGCACTACGGGTATATACTGTAAGGCAAAATAATTTAGCCAAGTACAAAATATGGGTTAAGAAATCCTAAGCCGTACCTGAATATGTTAGCTCTTTATTTAAGGCTCTATGGATGTGTGTGCCTTTTACAAATGATTTTATGAGAGTACAAACAATGTTTGACAAAACTGCTCATGTCATGTCTTTTTTCAGTTCTAGACAAATATCTACCTCATTAATTTAAAAATGTCTTGACTCAGGGGAATACTTTTAATCTCTTTTTTACATAAAATTTGTGATTTAAAATAAACAGCATATTTTTGTCGTATGGTTCCAAAAAGTGGCATTTTGTGTGAAACAAGTTATTTCAAACATTTTACTGCTCGTCGGATAGGTCCGTTTGCAAACAAATCATTCCTTATCAGTGTTAAATTCGCAGATAACTTATTAACAAGGTGACAATCTGGGCAGAACGGAACGGTAGAACGACGATTATAGAGTACCAGTTGAATATTTTAAAGTTTGAATTTCGGTAGTACGAGAATTTGTAGTTTCATGATAAAAGAGCCGCAACACGTCAACTCGTTTGATTGAATAAGAGATTCTTTAATATCGACTTACTACATTAATAATTTATCATTTGTGATCTTGCTAATTTGTCACCAGTTGATTAGTTATAAAAAATGCACTGTAAAAATGTATAAAAAAGCACAGATAAAATTGTGATCTTAATTAATTGCATTATTCGAAGGTTGCAATTCCCTCTACCCAAAATCCCTCTCTTCTCCCCATTTCCCTCCACACATCACAGTCAGGATCCAGCTTAGTGCTGCTAATTAGTTCATGATTGAGCAAGTCGTAGTTGTAAAAGGCCAATTCAATCCCATCATTGGCAATGTTTTCGAATGTCAATGTTGTATTCCACACTGGGTTCGTCGTCTTGCGACAAAGAGGAGTTTTTTGCTTCTTGGACTTGTCATTAATTGGTGAACTAAGAAAATTGACAAATTGTAAAATTATTAGTAGTTTAATTCCAATTCATTATAAAGTTCGTGAGACTTTACCATTTCACAAATGTGGAAGGACAGGAGTTTTTGATAAACTTGAGTCCCTTCGCGTCTTTGATTAGTATTGACAAATTCCCTCTGTTATACGTTCGCGGACTCCATTTTAAAGCTAACGATAATACCAGATTTTGTTTTTGTGCTTCCTCCGGTGGAAAATTATCCGGTGGCCTCTGTACATTGAGAAATTCAGCGTGTTAGTTTTTTTAGTAAGTGTAACTAACATTACGCTGATCACGCTAACGATCGACGACTTACTTGTTCTTGTAATGGGAACCATTTGTAGTTCACGTCATCGAATGTAATATTTCTTAGATTTAGTAAGACTTCCCCCAAAAATTCATTTTTCCCAAACATCCCATAGTGCCATACAGTCAACCATAAAATTCGATTCTCCAATTCTTCCAGAGTTACAGGAAACTGGAAATTGAATGTAATGTCAAAATAAATTTTGTACGAGCATTTATGTCAAAAAACGTAGTAAACCCTACATACCTTCAGAACTTCGCCGAACATTGGATTCAGAGTATTTTTCTTTACTTTCGTCTTTTTCTTACTTGATTTCGCCCTCTCCGGTAGGAGATAAGCTTTCACGTAACTACAATCAAATATTTCTACATATCATTTCTCTGATCAGAAGTAATAAATAATACGTCTAGATTTTTGAACATTAAATTAAGTTCTTACGGATCTGATCTGCCCCTCTTCGTATCTACAGCTGCTAAATCTCTGCATTGTTTTATGCATAACTCGAACGTTGAACATTTGTAGTTGTATTGCATGAGGAATTCAATCTGTCCTCGTATAGTAATATTTTTCCGTGAGGTATGAAGTCCATCTTGTAACTACAATAAAAAAAACCAGAAATGTTAGAACAATTACTGTTACTTTTAAAAGCTTTACCGATTTTTGCATTCACGATTGACTATATAAAACCATAAATGTTAATCTGCTGGCTTTTGTGGGGGAAAAACATTTTTCAACATGTTTTCTGATTCTATTGGATTCGACCTGAATTTTACAGTTTTACAGAATAAGAAAGTCCGAGATTTTCTAACCTCCTTTAGCTAGAAATTATTATAGTGGTTAAATCCCGTCTCCTGTAGCCCCGTGTGTTCCCTATCGTTTACATGCACTACTTGAAACTTTGGGCACGCGAGCATTTGTTGTATACTTTTATTTGGCAGACTAGGCTCTATTGTTGAGTTTTTGAGATAATCACAATCTTTGCTCGTGGGTGAGGTCAACGCCTAGTGTTATGTAAATTATTAGGCGTCTCCTTTGTAGACCCCGAGATAACACATTACACTGTACTTGAGATTAACCAATTTCATTATTATTCACCATAAGACATGGTCCAACATTACGCGATAATTTCTTGTAAATAATAATATACTAGCTTTCAACTTAAACTCCAGCTAGCAGTTCAAAACAATGTCTCTGGTCTAAAGTGTTACCAGACTATGTTTGACTGAGGGGTCCAATCACAACTTTCACAACTAGCAAAATGCCACCCGAACTTGAACCTCCTAAGTGTCCTAAATTACTACGCTAACTTACAGTGTTACAGTAGATCATTTCAAATGCTGCTTTCATTTCGGTCAGCGCAGCGGAGCATCCAAAAACTCTTGCAATTGACAAAATTCCAAATTTAACTCCGTATGGTATACCTGATTCGTTGAGAATGTACTGAGAGTTGGGGTTGAGACATGAGTTTCCTTGTGTTCAAAGTATCCTGGAGGCCTATAACGTCCAGACTTGACTTCTTGGTGACTAATTAATGCATTTCTTGTTCGTCTACTGGTAATAGGATGATTTTCATTCAGTCGAGGCAGAGAGCTAGCCAAAGGTTCAGATTCTTCCAAAATTGGTTGAGACGTGGCCAAATGATGCAAAGAACTTGACCTTAATATTGACCTGAAATTGAAAGGTATAAGGGGTTACGATTTGAAAGACCATAGTGGATTCAGTGGCTCAGCAGATTTGGAGATAGACGAATATCAAATTAGAATACACGACAAGGTATTCGTCGAAAAATGGGCTCACCTTTCTGAAAAAAGTTCGTTGCCTTCTTGTGCGCTGGCCCCACCGCCACCATCAATACTATCCGAACTTCCAACACTTTGTCTCTTTGCAAGCGTTGATTCAAAACTACCTTTCCAACTAAATCGATCTTCATTCAGGTCCGAACTAATACTTGGAGCACATTTGATCGTCGCACCGTCATCCGTAAATTCATCCGTATCCTTCATCCAAGTACTGAGTCTTTTACCAATATGTGTCATTACTTTGTTCAATAATTCAGGTTGATTACTCTCAACTTTCTCAAATAATTTATACACATCTTCATCCGAGTCTGATGAAATACTTTCAACAATATTTTTTAAATTTTCATTTTTCATGAGTCGAACGAGTTCATTTTCTAAATAAATTAATTTGTCATTCTTCTGTTCATCAACTTTCTTTATATGGACCATGTTTTTGATGAGGTGTCTTAATTTAGACATCATGAGATTCACCTCTTCATCTGAAGACCATGTAAAGGAATTTGATCTTGAAACAGACCCTGGTGTCGATTCTTTGACTTGTGTCGATGATGAGGATTCACTGCTGTGGTGACTTTGACTGGATTGACTTTCAGCTTTCTCCGCTCTCGGTTGCTGTTCTGAACGTTGTTGTGGTTGAGATTCTTTAAAATCTAAATTACTCAAATTTGGCACATGATGATGTTGCTGCTGCTGCTGATGTTGTACTTGTACTACTTGATCTAATAAATCTTCACTAGACCTTCGCATTTTTCTTTGTTTTTTAATTGTGTCCAAACCATCTTGTTCAAAAGCACACTCGTCATCATCCTCACTCACTAAGTCTTGTGAATCTTCATACTCGGCAGACCTTCGATGATGTTTTAAAACTTTTTTACGATTGTCTAAAACACTACACTCTGAGTCAGATTCCGAGCCGACTGAATCTGAATCATTATTCAGACCTAAATTTAAAAAATATTTTTCAAGTCGTCCTGTTTCCAATTCAAAATGTTCACTATTATTTAAATCAATGGAATTTCTGAGATCAAAACTTAAACTACTCTCACTGAAAGTATCGCTAAACTCAGACTCTTCATAATTGATGGGTTCTTCGGCTGTTGTAAAATTATAATATTTTTCAAGTTCATTTAATTTATTAATTTTTGGGATATCAGGCTCAGGTTCAATTTCAGATTCCTCACATGACTCTTCTACTATTGTATGAAGGGTCAAGTCAAGGGGTGGTGGTTTTTCATCATCATCTTCGAACACAGGTTCTTCAGTCCAAGAATCCGTGGATTCTCCTTCATCCTCATCCATGGGTTCTTCAATTATTGGAACTGGAGTTGGACTTGAGTCTTCAGATTTGTCTGCACCGTCTGGTGATGATCGAGTATTATGATGTGATCCAGTGAGCGTTAAAAGGTCATCATTTGACCCAGTATCAGTACTGTCACATTTTGTTTTCCCAACCGCTGATTCTTCACCCTCAGGTGATTCTCTTCGACAAGAGAATGGAGAGGATTCTTTGGTTGAACTCATATTATTTTTCATACGATTTTCTGGAGTATCAATATTTTGTTCTATTTGTTGTACATTCTCCACAGAACTCGATGAGGAAATCTCAATTGGATTTTTTTCATTTTCGTAATTTTTATTGTACTGTATTTTACCGTGTGGACGAGATCCATTTTGTTCGTTGTTGTAATAGTAGCCCTCTGTTGTGGCTAAACCCGTAAATTTTTGATGATACGACCGATTATCATCATTTCCACTTGTGCTTGTGAAATATTTATTATTTAACAATTCTTGACCATCATATTCTTGATGAAACCCGGTAGAGGTGCTACAATTATTCGAAATCTCTATCTCCGGTGATACATCGTGCTGGAATTCTATTTGTCTTGGACTTGGACGAATGAATGTCCCTCTCCCTGTTACAATTCCAATTTGATCACCAATAATCTCAACATTTGATACAATGGAATCGGAGTCCTCTGATAATTTCTCTTCATAATCACCACAGTCAGCATTGACTAAAATTCTTGATTTAAATTTTTTTGTTGGTGGTGGTATTGTCCCAGTTGTACTAGTTGTATTAGATGTAGATCTCACAACACTCATTTCTTGAGGTTGATGATGATTATTCGTCACAATCGTTGGGATTGGAAGGACGACACAAGTTGGTTCTGTCGTCACCATATTTTTCATCATATTCTCTTCAATAGTAGTAGACACATTCTCATTCTTACTCGGTTGACTTAATAATAAGCCTTCGGCACCTTTGCCTTTAACCACTGTAATACCAGTAGAGTTAGAATTGGTAGACGTAGACGTAGATGTACATGATGATGAAGCTTCTGAACCAGGTGAAAATTGTATACTAGTCTTATTGTTTTTTGCCGTCCCTCTCACCTGTTCATGTATTCCACCCTTCCATTCCACACCAATGCATTCAGTTTCAGAAGGTAACTCCAACTGTAATTCATTTTTGCTAGCAGTAGTTGTAATGGCAGTGGGATTTTGACCACCAATAAGACCAACATCACCATTCTCATCTTCTTCACACGATTTAAACACAAAGTCTCCTTCTCCTGTCTCATTATCCCCACAGTCATGAAAAACTAAAGATCCACCAAAATCATCTTCTTCTCCTACTTTATTATTATCTCCATTGTCCAAATTGCTCAAAAAGCTTGACGATGAGGAGGAGGAAGAACTCAGACAACTGTTAAATTCAATTTCACTCAATCCACCACAGTCTACTTCCATAATATTATTACAATCTGCAGTATTATCAGGAGTCTTATTTTTACTACCACTCGTGGCTGACTTTTTTATTGTCAAACCGTCCACTCCAGATTCAGATGATTTAATTGAATTAGATTTGGAGTTTGAATTAGATTTGATTTCACCCAGAGTAGTTGGACTGGCAATTACGTTGTTACTCTTATTGGGCGTGGGCGTGACAATAACACTAGGATCATGATTTGGTTTTGGTCCAGTACTGCTGGTGCTACTACTACAGTTAGCATTAGTATTTGGACGACCCCTTTCAATTAAATCACAATCGGTGGTGGGGTTATTTTTATGATTGTATGATTTGTTCTTGTTGTAAGCTGAATTCTCATTGGGACCAAGACTCTTATTTTTATTTGGATTACGATTGTGTGAGTCAGACACGTTATTGTCCTCACACTCACGTTCAATTACAATAATCACTTCTCTGGCACCAGTCCCAGACCCAGTAGACCCAGTTTTTCCCTTATCAGCACAACTTGCACTAGTTAAAATTGATTCTGATTCAATAGTTGGGGAGTTGAGGTCGTTGGGTGTCTTTGTCATTGTAAATAATGGAATACAACCCCTTCTGGACTGTGACGGTTGTTGTTGTTGTTGGTCTAGTCCATAATAATATGAATTGTCTTGAGTGTTAGAGTTCCGGTTTTTCTGTTTCGGCATTGTGAAACTCTTTGGACGAACAGGAGATGTGGTCGTCGTTTTTGTACCACACTGTAATTCTGCAGAATTTCTTTTCAATTTCTCCAAAATTGCATAAGGATTTTCACGATTAGGATTTGTAGAGTATGTATTTGATTTGGAATTTGTGAATTGAATTGGAATTTCTCTTTCAATTCCAATTGGGAGAGATGTTGGGCTCTCACGGTCTTTCATGGGTGGAAGGCTAAAATACAAACCATTGCTGCCGGAACCCTGCTTATTATTTGTAAAACCATTATAGAAATCCATGTATTTGTTTTTCCTTAGAGATGAATGGATTGTAGGATTTTTGTGCGATGATGATAACGGCAGTGGTTCCTTAGTAATTTTTTTAATTTCATTTATACTTGTATTTGCATTCTGATGATTTTGAGACTTGACTACGCTTGCATATGTTTTCGGTTTCTCATTTCCATCGGGTCTTGTAAAATAATCCTTTTGGCTTTGGCTCGGATTCTGTGCATGTGTTTGTGGTGGTCCCATAAATACTTCAGGGTCATGTTTCATATCTGGCTTCACATTTATGATTGATCGATTTTTTGACGAGGAAGGAATATTAGTGTTACTGGTAAGGGTTACATTTACATTTCCATTATTTTTTCTGAGCTGGTGTTCGTGACTCTGATGAACAACTTTATTATCATTTGTAATTGTGACATTATTTTCTTTCTCAAATTCACCCCTCATTTTCTTTGGTTTTCTCGGTAAACTACTGTAGGACCCACGGTCCATACTATGAGGGTCTTTCGTTATGACACAATAAGTTTTTAATTGGCTGTATTTGGCATCAAATGCACCCATACTTCTACATTTCCTTCGTTCCGGTTTTCTGGGCGGATACTCATTCACACAGTGTTGATACTCAACTGTTTCACCCAAGCTTCTCTCACATGAAGATCGATTGCTGTTGAACTCATAATCATAATAGTCCCAGTACTCATCCTCTATGAAATTGACTGAGGATGAGGGACTCTTTTTCCCGTGAATATTATCACGAAACGGATGTAGAGTTGATTGGAAATGATTGGGTTTTTGATGTGTGGAGTTTTCCCTAAAGCTGTTCCGGTGACCTCCCCCTTTTAAAATATTTTTAAAATTCAGTCACAATACACCTGTACTCGTATTTCCGCATATGGCTCAAGCTGGAGAAAATGAGACGTATTCAGTTCATGACAAAACTTCATCACAACTAACTGTATGTGTGTCAAATCCAAATGAGTTTGGTTGGGGTGATCTATTATCTATTAACGGTAAGTTTGGAAATACTGACAAAATGAGGGTACCTTAATTATTTTACAATGCTGCCCTTATCCACGGTATTTTAGATTCTTAAACTACATTTTATTTTAGGATTCCAGTTATTTTCGGGGAACTGAGCCTTACGTTACGCACGCTAACAAGAGGAATTATAGGGAAAGCATGCATGCGTGCTTCATGCTGGCGTTACAGACTACGAATGATACTAATACTAATCCACAAGTTAACCACGATTGAACTTATTAGTACGTCGTTATGGAACACCCTGTACGACTGTTTTCATATTAAGGGGATCTTCTCCTACGTAGTGTTACATTTACATTCATAACTTTACACTAACAATTTTATATTATCGCAGACATCAAAAAAATCATGAGGTATGAATAGAAGTGAAGTCTTCGTACTCGTACAATAAAGCTTGTACTAAACTACAAGCAAGACACAAATTGTGTTTTACCTGGATTCCCTATTAGATCTCCTGGTCACTACTAATTATGACTTGATTCACAATCAAAGGAGAACTAAACTCACAATAACTAGATTTTTCAATCGTTTTCCGTACATTGGCTTCGCGCTGTTGTTGCACTACTGCGAAGTGACACTATATCTGTCATTTATATGTAAAATTCTACTGCCCGAAGCTTAATCGAGTTAAATCTTTAGAAAACTGAGATGTACAAATAAATTAACGTTCGAGAAGAGAGCCAAACCAGTTAATTGCAAAAAGCAGATGAGTTTTTTAGTATCAACATCTTTCTAAAATGTTACGCACGCGATGCAAGCTATTGTCTTATTTTATCCATACAATTTTAAGTGTTACATTTTTAATGCATATCGGTTCTTACGAAATAACTTTACAAACTCATCGACAAAGCTTTATTCACAGCTTCTTACTTTCTTATCTTACTCGCTGTACGCTGTGTTATATACAGGGTGTTCACGAAAAGGGTCCGCATTGTTTGTGCTTTTTTCGTTGTTGGGCAGTTTAATCTCATTGCCTGTAATGTAAATTTTCGTAACTACGCCAATATCTAAACAAACAATGCGGACCCTTTTCGTGGACACCCTGTATATCCAAGAATTTTTCACTCCTTCTGCTGGGTAGATCAAATGATTTTACGAACTAAAAATATCTCTCACTTGCTACATGCATGCAAGTGAATACAATTTAGATATTTCGAGGGGGGGGGGCGGAATTCCCAAGATATATGAGTGCATTTGAATGAAATGAATAACCCTGACTCATATGTGCTAACCCTAGAAAACAATTTTATCACAATAATTGCCAGAATTACAGTAAAAATCTTACCTTCTCTGGAACTGGAATTGGAATCGCTGACCAAATTGTTGTGAATACGAGAAGCCATTCTGGGAAGAGAATTGTACGGTCTATCCTCGTAGTACTTTGTGTATGATTTCAACACTGGAGAGCTTCTGCTAGTTTCTGCAAGAGTAAAACATTTATGAAGTTCAAAACAGATAAGACGATTTCGTGGAATATCTGATCTGACCGAAGCCTTAACCTTTAGAATTAACAATTATTCTTTGGGAAATACAGAAATAAATTCTATATTTGCGTGAAAGCTTTTCCTACGTCCTGATTGATTAATCACAAACTCGTTAGTGAAAATTATTTCCACTAACTTGCAATACTAGTTTGAAATGATCAGTCTGACTAAACGATTCGGGTCGGCTGTGGGAGTCCAAAGCACGACCAGTTTCAAGGTGTTCATGACACGTTTTTGTGTACTAGAAATACTACTGCGAAGAATCTTCACCCTTGGAAGTTTATATTCCTTACTTTTTCTCATTATATAATTCCGATTACTAAACATAAACCCCACAGTACAATACGCCAATGCTTCTGAGCTGAAAATTGTTTAGTGAAAACACAGGTATTAAACTCCTGCCTTTCCGTAATTTACTTGAATTCTAGGATCTTAAAGAGTCAACAGAACAGATCTGGTAAGAATGCCTAGTACATGGTGAGGATTTCTGTTCGCAGATAAGAGACAGCTTATCGGAATAATTTGACTTTCGCTGGTATACGTACTCCATCCAGAAATTCCTATGATATTTGCAGTTAAATATTTTAGCTGATTATGGAATCAATTTGTTATTCCAGAATGCATGATCTCAACACGGTCATGATGGAATTAGTTCAAACAGGGTCAAGAAAAGTCGGGACTACGACAAATTAGTCAACCGACCGGGTCAGTGCCGTAAAATACGTACACACCACGAGAGACGAGACAACTGAAACTGAACCATTCAGATTTAGTGATCTAAAATGAAGGCTCAAAGCCATTCCAATCCTGGAATTCTGCAAAGATCGAAAACGTTGGATCGAGTTCAGAATATAAAGTGACTCAAAAATTTCGTGAGAAGGACTTTTCAAAATTGGAAAGTAACGGTCAGGCTAGACGTTCAGAAGGGTGACCTCCACGTTGATAACTCAAAAGTTTCACATTTCTGCTCTAGGCATGGCTGGCTAGACCTGGATTTTTCATGATAAAAATAGCGCACCCTATGCTTGTAGTTCATTTTCTTGGACAGAATTTAAAACAAAAAACACGGTTTCTTCAGTATGCTCTACCGAGGGTATATTTTATTGGTTCACTTAAAATTAATAAACTGTGACAAGCACAGGCAGTATGCGAAAGACCTCCCCCACTGACCGTCGAAAGAAATGAGTAGTAAAACAAAAACATGATATCGCTTTACCGTCGAAAGAAATGAGTGTAATGGTAAATCATTACAGCAGTCGAAAGATATAGGTGCAAAGAAACATGACAAGTCACCGAAAGATTTGTGTAGGTGTACCCGACACATCACCACTCACAGTCGAAAATTTTGAGTTGGTGTAAAGAGACACGACACATCACCACTAACAGTCGGAAGAAGCAGAAAGGAATTCCAGGAATTTCAGGAATTCCAAGAATTCCAGGAATTTCAGGAATTCCAGGAATTTCAGGAATTCCAAGAATTTCAGGAATTCCGAGAATTCCAAGAATTTCAGGAATTCCAAGAATTCCAGGAATTTCAGGAATTTCAAGAATTTCAGGAATTCCAAGAATTCCAAGAATTTCAGGAATTCCGAGAATTCCAAGAATTTCAGGAATTCCAAGAATTCCAAGAATTTCAGGAATTCCGAGAATTCCAAGAATTTCAGGAATTCCAAGAATTCCAGGAATTTCAGGAATTTCAGAAATTTCAGGAATTCCAAGAATTCCAGGAATTTCAGGAATTCCAAGAATTCCAGGAATTTCAGGAATTTCAGGAATTCCAAGAATTCCAGGAATTTCAGGAATTTCAGGAATTCCAAGAATTCCAGGAATTTCAGGAATTCCAAGAATTCCAAGAATTCCTGGAATTCCAGGAATTCCAAGAATTCCAGGAATTCCAAGAATTCCAAGAATTTCAGGAATTCCAAGAATTTCAGGAATTCCAAGAATTCCAAGAATTCCTGGAATTCCAGGAATTTCAGGAATTCCAAACCTAACCTAACCTAACCTAACCAGGAATTTCAGGAATTTCAGGAATTCCAAACCTAACCTAACCTAACCAGGAATTCCTGGAATTCCAAGAATTTCCAGCGCAAGCTGAAATTCTTGACCATAATAAAAGCAATTAACTAACAACTAACTTATAATACGTTTTTCAAACTGAAAGAATGAATGAGTTTTCATTGTCCTGATGCAAATATTTTGAGGGCTGCTCTTTTTACCATAATATTTTATATCTACCAAAAAGCAAAAGACATCACCCAAACAAGCATGTAGACTCCACCCTATCATGTTGTTAGATGGAATTAATAATTAAACCTTATGTTCACTTAATTTTTGCTTGTCCTCAATTAATTATGTATGAGTCACTTCGTTCAGCGCCTCACGTCTACCACATATGAGTTGGGACGGAAGTGATAACATCCTGCTAAGGCTGGTTCTTAATAAAGTAATTGCAACATCTCCGTTTCAACTTCTAAAAACACATGATCTAATGAGATTCCAGATCAAATATCATGCGTGCATGCTTCTGCACGCATGCACATGTACTAAAACTAAACTGCGCTGATGTTGTATTGCATTCACATTTTCTTTACATACTAAATATTACGACCACCTCTGCAGAACGACCACACCACACATGTTCATTCAATATTCAATCCAGTTCTTATTTCTATCGCGATCCACGGAAAATTACAATTCTTAAAGGGATCAGGCCTGACCATTCAGTAATTTTCCAATTTTCCTGTCCACAAATGTAAAAGTTTGCAGCTATGCACTCCGTTCTATTGGTTCTATGTATTCTTCTGGAGTGGAGTTTCAGCAAAATGAAATTAAAGTTTGGTTAGAATATTTTTCTATGGACTGACGAATAGGTTAATTTTGTAGATTTTGTCAGGACACTTGATGTAACCTCACTCGGATGGGATTTTCTAACCGCTCTGGTTTTTGGCAGTGAAAATATATAGGCTGTCCTAAGTATTATTCCTCTCCATGCAGTTGTCTCATACTCTCATAAGGAGCAATTTTCACGGTAGCACTTTGTATGGCCCAGTTTCTGTCAGCGGAATAATTATTTTCAAAAATTATGCTTACCAGAAATAGAGAAAGACCGTTTTATGGAGGCTGATCTGGGGTCCTCCCGGGAGGTCACAATCCTACCTCGTCCGTGCTTCCTGTAAAAGGTTAAGGCAGTGTTAGAATTTAAGTAAAATTGTCGATTTTTTCGAAAAATATATTTGATGATTACATTTGCGTAAGCCTTACATGATTTTGTAGCAGGCTAGACAACACCAAGTTTGTGAATGGACTTCATAAATTTTGCACTTCTTGCAGACTTTGAGTCCACACTTTGGACAACAACTTCCTCTTGAAAGGAACAGACCCAACGGTTGAACACATGATGAGCATAGTTTCGTTGAAAAGAAACTATTGCTGATTGAGCTGGTCTTCAATTTAGTGCTGCTGTAGCAAAATAAATTGGAACAAAATGATGTACAAGGACCCATTAATTTATTCTAGTCTAGAGAGAGAGCTTAACAGCTTATACTAAACTAACTAAACAATACTAACTAAATACACAATTGTTTCACCGACCTCGGTTGGACAATGAAGACTTGTAAATTCTGATTCCGCCTAACCAGTGCGGTAAAACGTTCGTCAGATTCGTTTGTCATTTAAAATTATGAGTCTGTCATATGTACGTATGTCCAATTCCAATATATCACTGACGTGTGTGAAATGATTAATATAATATCCTAAGTCCGGAAATAGTAATTCAAAAATTGAATGTTGAAAAATGTTTAAAATGTTAAAAAGAAGACCCTGAGATGGAGCATGTATGTGAATGTTAGTAGAGTCAGTCCTGAATCCTGAAACTTTGTTGTTAAATTCGCACGGAAAGTCAAAGACACTTAAAATTAAAGTTGAACATTGTGCTGTGCACGAGCACAGAGCACAACTGAAGAACTTAACTAGTAAAATGATTTTAAATTGAATATTACATTTTATTATTTTAATGGGTTTGAATTTGCATGTTAGTTTAGTTCATGTCGTGTATCGTATTTTTGTAGTTATTTTATTTGGTTAGCCATGTGTGGGAGATAGTTTTGGGAGAATACGTGACCTCTCTTATTCATAAAACCCACACAGAAAAATACACTATAACACAAACACAACTCAACAATGAAGAGCAAGAATGAGAGTGAAAGTGACATTTGACAGATAAATTACATTTACAGAAGACCTTACACCTGTTTTCCTAATTGGATTTACTCCAAACTACTCAAGCCTAGTCGAAATTATTTATTTCTGTACAAATTCCGTATAAAATTAAATATCTTATATGATAATTTACCTTTTACCGGAGAGAATTCCTTTACTGTTGTGTTCACGCCGATTGTCCATTTCTACTAACTATTGTACCGACCGACTGATCTGTATTTTTCTTATTAGAATTACATACTAGTATTTTACTCCTACCACCGTGACGACTCTGTGAGTTCCATGGACTTAAGATGAAATAAATTAATGTTGTAGTTGTAGTATACACATACACACAATAATTATTTGAAGGACGAAGATCCCCTGAGGAAAAATCAGAGTGGTCATTCTTGGGGATGGGCAATGAAATCCTTTTAAGGAACCTATAGTTGATGAACCTTGCAAGTTGCATGCAAGAGATAGGCTTAAAAAATCTTGTAATGAATGCACAGGTAAAATACAATACAAAATACATAACATTACATTGCATTGCATCCATGCATAATATGCCCGCAGCACGAGCATAAAAAGTTGTTATTATGACAGAGGAAGAAAAAAAAAGATTCACATGCCAAAATCTAAAGATCTTGTCGTCGGCACCTTCATTATAATATGTATACGGATAAAGATAATGGGTAATCTTCTCCCTCAACCCAGTATTACGAACAAAACAATACATACAATACAATTGCACGGGTAGGCAGGCAGGCAAGCATTCTTTCCAATTCAATGGTCTGCCTGGGCGAAGTGCAAATGCAGTAACTAACTGACAAGGAAAAACTCAGGTTACGAGTTAAGTTTTTTATCTGCCATTTCAAGGGTTATGGTCACGAATTTCGGCATAAAGAAGAACCCGGATTACAAGATAAAATTACAGGCAAGAAAATCCTGCTGTTGGAAGTGCATACAAATCGTGACTGTCGGTGGGATCGAACCCTCATCATAAACTAAGTAGAAAGTTTTATCCGAACCAATACGGTAAAAATGTAATATCCTATGATAATGTAAAGCCCTATTGCATTATAGTCATTTTCAGTCATTAGCATACATAATCCCTCAACTTATATTTCAGCTCTAAATATAACGAGGCAATTTAACTCTCAAAAACTTCAATCTTCAATTTATTAATAAAATTGTAACTTATCAGTCATTAAGATTCTGGTTAGAATGAATACTTTCAACTTTCCAGCCGCACCTAAGAAATATTCCTTGTCGGGACTCAGGGCTCATCATCGGATTCCGAAGTGAGAAGATGCGGAATAGCGAACATGTAATTTGTATGGTGAATAACCTAACTTGGGAGCTACGGAGCCAGACAAATACAATAACAAACCGCTCGCGCTCCTAAAATGAACTTGAAGGAAAAAATTCCATTATCACGTCAAGAAACTAACTCCTGAAAAGTTTATGTTCGATTCGAATTAAGCTTGTTAACCATTCTTGAACTGTAGTCATTATATCATGTCCCGATGGAAGACAATTGGAAAAGGAAGTCATCGCTGTGCTTCTGTTCGACGGCACCCGCACCCGTGTTCCAGAAAGCTCAAAAATAATTATATCACTTTTGCGCGCGCGGTCAGAATGTGCGCTCCATGGAAATGATTGTTAATAACGGCAAATCGAGGGATTCTGTCGCGTCACATCGGTTCTGCACTAATTTGCAGTATCCCCAACAAAATCTCAAGATTCTGCAAAAATTGTACTGTTCGCTAATGATGGTCACGTCCACTTCAGTAAATAATAAAATATGAAATTGTCGTTGTCATTGTAAAAACTGACTGTAACGTAAATTATTCTGTTTTGGGAACTTAAACGGGAAGTATGACAGAAAAGGAAACGTTGCGTAGCATTTTTGCTATGTACACGGACATGACACCCACCCTGAAAACCTTGAAATCTTGTGATATTTGATACATGTAGCCGATAAGGCGCTCAACGTTAGTTGGGTATTCTGTTCAAAATAATTACACGATTGTATGAGCAAAATAAAAATAAAGCATGTAATGAAATCAAACAGTGCCAAAATTGAGATTTATGTACGTGTTATTTAAAAGAGTTGTACTCGATATGCATATATAAAATACTTCTTTGTGTTTTAAACTATTCCGATCGGAGTAGTATAGTATTTTGTATATGCAATTAATATTTAATATATTTTGTATTTTGAGACAAAAGTATGCAGGCAAAATGTGTAGAAAATACATTTACAAAATATTTTTGTAGTTAAAATACATTTCCAAATTATCATTTGAATTAGTGCTTCGCGTGAATCCGAATCCGGATTCGAATCCGGATTCGAATCTCGAATCCGAATCCGAATCCGAATCCCATTTTTACCGGATTCGAAGGGAACGAATCCGGATCCGAATCCGACTCTTGCCGGATTCAGGATTCATGAATCCGGATTCGAATGAATCCGAATCCGACCATTGGATTCGAGCATAGGGATTCGAATCCC